>APFE031035671.1:37811-93895 GCA_000404065.3 Pinus taeda | reverse complement strand
AATTGACTGCCAACATAGTTTTTAGGGGGGTCGGATGACATTTCCAATTGGGAAATAAAACATATGATACCGCCATATCTACGTTTCACTTTGTCCTTGATAAGAAATCTCTATCCCTGGAATAATCCAGTGGGAATAATCTCCTCCATGGGGAGCTAGCTAGCTCTCCGCTGCTATAATCCCTAGTAGGATCTGTTGCTAATACAATGGGGGAAGAGATAGAGGGCAGTTATATATGTCCACATTATTATCATATTTCTCCACAATTATAGATAGAATAGATATATTGATTCCTTAGATGTAGTGGTAAGAACTACTACTAGTTGTTTCCGTAATCTCTCTACTACTACTTGCCTATAAACTTTCTCCTACTTGCCTTTATAGTCCAACTACTAGCCAGTAAGTAAGTCATGATTGAGAGCGAAACTCCAATTGCTCTCGCCATTGCAATCGCTCTCGCCATTGCACTCGTTGTGATTCAACGCTTTCCTGCCTAAGGCCAACTCATGAAAACTCAACGTTTCCTGGCAAAAGCCAAATAATGAAAATGTGCATAACGAAGGACATGCCTTTCAGAATATTTTAGATTTGACCAGTGACCAGAGCGTGACTTAGGTGAGCGAATTTCAAATAGTTGTGGAATGATATTTTAAGATCTTACGACTAAAAATAGTTTATGACACTATTAGTTTTTTGTTTTTTGCAATTCAAATCATTTTCCGATTCAAATTGATGATGAACTGACCCAACCTTCTAACAATCCCCTCGCTAAAAAGACAATGCCAAAAAATTGATGCTAACATGTTCTCATAATTTTCTCTGATGTTTTTAATTGCATCACATTCCAAAATGAAAAGCTTTTCTGATTCCACAACCCAAGAGGTGCAACATGTACACACCCGTTATTCCCAAGCTTCTTTAGGCATGTTCTCATAATTTTCTCTGATGTTTTTGAATGCATTACATTCCAAAATGAAATGTTTTTCTGATTCCACAACCCCAGAGGTGCAAAATGTACACACCTGTTCTTCCCAAGCTTCTTTAGGCATTTTCCACTGTCCTATTTCACACCGAAGTTGATATGAGTTGGTCCTTAATTGAGCAATAAGAACCTTTGGCCTCCATGGAATGCTAGCTCCAATGAACTCTTTTTGTCGTAGATCACACCTAGGGTTGAATTCTTCAATGTCATATTTCTTCTTTCTACCCAACTCTTTTTCCCATACCTTTTAAGGAAACTTCTCGATAAAAAAATCCTTTAGCGCCTTGCTATTTGTGGGACAGGAATTGAGGTAGATATTCCATTTTTGCATCTATGTGTAGTTTTGTTTCATCCATGTTTTCCTTTTTTCACCTATGCCTTCACTCAAATTTTTGCATCCATGTGTAGTTTTGTTTCATCAATGTTTTCCTTTTTTCACCCATGCCTTCATTCAAGATAACATTAGGCCATCTACCTACTTTCATTTGCTCAATTATTTTTAGATATCTTATGAGCCGCACCATAGAAATTGCTTCAATGGTAGTTTCCCCTGTTTCCCTCAACATTATCGCGTAAGGTATTGAACTTTTTATTTTGAACTTACTCATGATCAAGCATTTTTGGATTTTTTCAATTCGTTTCCATTTTGAGACGGAATGTTGCTAGCCCACAATTCACATCCATATAGCATCACTAGACAAACTAGGAGTCCAAAAAGCACTTTAATTGTTTTCCAATCCCATAACTCTATCTTTCTACCTCTGTTTTGAAAAGCATATAATGTTTTCTACTCTCTTGAAATTCTCTTCTTTCTGCAGTCCTCCCAATTGAGTTTGTTGTTGAAATCAATCCCAAAGTACTTTTACTTATTTACTTCTTCAAGAATGTTGTCTTCAAAGAAGAAAGTATGTTGGCTCTGCTTCCTTTTATTAGAGAAAATCATTATTTTGGGCTTGCTAGTATTGACTTGCAACCCCACTACTCTACAAAAATGTTCAAGGGCATATAAGTGCATTTGCAATCCATGGGCTGATTTAAAAATAAATACAAGATCACCAGCATATAAAAAAAATATTTATCACAAACCCCCCCAACCCATCACCATCTCCACCATGTAGATTTAGCCACTCTTCCAATTTATCAATATATAGACCAAAAATAGTAGGGGATAGAGGGAAACCTTACTTGATTCCAATGTCACTTCTAAATCTTTTTGAAATACCTATTGAGGTTCTAATTTTGACTTTCACTTCTTCATAAATTCTATGGACAACAGCTCTATAATGCACAAGAATTTCAAGTTCTTCCTTTCTACCCCACAACTTATCCCTAGGGACTATGTCAAATGCTATTTTGAAGTTAACAAAGCAACAAAATACTTATTCTTTGTCCTCCCAAACCTTTTCAATAGTATGTCTCAATGTGATACCATGATCCACTGTAGAATGTTTCTGCCTAAAACCCACTTGTCCTCTTGCCCCCTTTTCTTTTATTTCTACCCACTTACTAATTTTGTCTTGTATCATGTTGCCGAAAAGCTTTGCAAATAAAGGATTGATCACAATTGCTCTATAGTTGGGTGGATTAATAATGTCTCCACTTTTAAAAAGGGGTATTATTGGGCTAGTTGTCTAGTCCCTTGGAAATCCTTGTTGAATGATGTTGTTGAGTATTTCCATGATGTGTAGTGAAAGAATGTTCATTCCCCATTTTAGATACTTTGCTTGAAGTTCAACCAAGTCCTTTTCCTTTCCTGTTTTCAACTTCTTAATTCCATTCTCCACCTCCTATAACATGAATAGCTTTTAATTTGTGTTGATCCTAGGGGAGGGCTATTGGGCACCGAATCTGGCTATCTTTCTGTCCATTTTTATCATCCTTTTTTACTCTTTTTGCACTTATTTTTCCCATGTTACCATGCTAAACTTATAAGGTAAATACCCCTAACTTGTCGAATTGGAGTATTTTAATTAATGAAGTAAAGTCACGGAGTATTATCTATTTGCAGCATTGAATTGAATGTTTGACTGTAGCTTGGAGAATAGGAACCCTCACCTCAGCATTTTGTAATAGATCTGATAACGGCCAGCCCTAAGGAGGCCACACAGCTAGAGTCACAATTCCCTAGTACTATTCTTGAGCCTTTTTTCTATCTCGGTTATCTCGTGTTGGTGCCGTTCCAACTTATGTATATTTTTGCATAGGCGGTTACCATGTTTCGGGGAGATGTGTTACTCTCCCATGTTGTGTATAAAAGAAAGATTGTTCCTGTAAATGGGGATTCCCCCATCGCTATTGTAATCACCTGTTACAAATTAATAAAATATCTCATGTTCGGTTGTTTTAATCTTTTTCTGTGGCTAATGCAGCCCTGATCAGAGAACTAGGTCTGCTCTTCTAATCAGGTGCTACGCATTTGTGTGTATATTATTTACTAGTTTATGTTTGTTGTTACGGTTCTTTACTTCTGTAAATGCTTCTAATTTCTATAGTTAATTTGATGTCACAGGCATGTTTTGAATCTTAGTCGTGAACCTTTGGTTGGAATGGATTGTGCCTTTGTACCTGCATATACCTTGCGCATTCTCTTGAAAGGATACGCACACAAATTGATAAATTAATGTCGAAATAGGGTGAATAAATTGTTCATACCTAGACACCAACATTTTGGTGCCATTTCTGGGGAGGCTAACGAGGTGCAAACAATGATCCAGACCAAACAGAGGGTCAATCTCTCGTCTTGGGGAGAGAACGAGTTTTCTCACTCTGCTTCAGGGCCTAAGCATAGGTGTTCTTTTTTTTGTTTATCTTTGTTTCTTTTTGTTGATTTTCGGACACCCTCTAATCCTAGGGAGGGAAGAGTCTTTTGACACCCTGCTCTAGGCCCTAAGAGAGATTTATTTTCCCTCTAACCACTTTGCGTGATTTTTGGGAAACCCTACCTTTTACCCTGGAGAGGGAGGAGTCTTTTGATGCCTTGCTTCAGATCTAGAAGCAATAGGTCTTCTCGAGATTTTTGTTTGGTTTTTGGGTCTTGTCTTGGGGGGGGAGGAGTCCTTTGATGCCCTACTCTGGGATTGGGATCAAGCCATCAGGAAAAGGGAGAAGGAAACAAGGAGGTACTCACATTGCCAAAGGACTGGAGAAGTGTTGCTAAAGTAACTTGGATCCTAGTAGTAAGGAGGCCTCGGCCACCTTCCACAAAGCCTGTTGAAATTCCCAGCAGTTACTGGAAAATATTTATGGCTCACACAACTTCCACTATTGATTTTCCCATTGGGGATCTGGGAGCCAATCCACCCACAAAGCCTATTCCATTAGCAACTTTACCAACTTTTCATGGGCTTGTTTCAGAAGACCCCAACACATTCTTGTTTGAGTTTGACATAATGTGTGGGGATTATGACTACACAACGGATGCCCAAAGGTTAAATATTTTCCCTTCTGCATTAAAAGGAATGGCTCTGTGATGGTTCATGGGCCTTGGGGGAAAGTCTATTACCACAATGGGAGGATATGCAGAAAGCTTTTCTGGAAAAATACCAGGATTACTGTAAATCCCGGAACATTAAGGAGGAACTTTTTAAGTTCACACAAAAAGAGGATGAGAGCTTGGAAGATTGTGTGGAAAGGTTCAACTATGCCTTGCAAAGGTCAAGTCACTCTGATTTGGATAAGGAAATTTTAAAAATTATCCTCCTCTAGTCTTTTCATGAGGACTCGATGGAACTGTTGAATATTGTAGGAAAGGGAGACATTTCCAAGGAAAGCTTTGAGACTATCTGTGAGTTATGCATTCAGTGCTCAAGGGGGCTTACAAGGAATAGACAAAGTATTTGTACAACAAGGGGGTCTGGCGGGGGTGTTACAAAGGTGGAAATTGGAAACCTGCTAGACAACCTAAGGACAGATATCCTCACCAATCTATTAGCGCAGATGGATACTCTACAAGTAAAACAGAAGCAGTTAGAACTAGACAAGACCACGGCTATATTCTGCCCAAAGTGCAGAAAGAAGCATCTGGAAAGGGAATGTCCACTAAACTCCATAGAGGAATGTACAATCTGTGAGCTCAATCATGCAACAAGCTGATGCCCCTCCTTTCCTAGCCTAAAAGCAGTATTTCAAGGGACGGTAGAGGACACATAGTAACTGTACCTCATGGGGTCTAAGAAGGCATGACAACCTCGACCACAAATGGGAAATTAAGGTATGTATCTAGATCCATCTTAGTATTTCAATAATTTTAACATGAATCCTCAGACCATGCCTTATTCCCCTATGAGGCCACAATACCAGTTTCCACCTTGGGAGCAGTGGAATCCTCAACCCAATACGAGCTCTCCATGGGCTCCAACTTGGCTAGGAGCCTCTCCTGGGCAGTTTCCCCAGCAGATGCCACAACAGCAACTCCAATTTTCCTCTAATGTACCTCCTGGTAACTAGCCTGCCCTTCCTCAGCCTCCAATGCAACCTAACCCTAACCCTAAAAATAAGGGAGCTCATCAAGCTGTTGTTCTTAACTTTCCTTCATATAATATCTCCATTGCAGAGTTGTATGAAATGAATCTGTGATCAGGGCAGACAGTTAATGTCCAACCTCCTACAGTTATTATTGAACAACTTGATGGTGAAGGTAAGGAGGTAGAACCAATTAGTAAAGAGCCAAAACAAATTGATAGAAACCAAACGCCTCCTGTGAAACATCATCAATCTGAACCACCTTACCCAAAGAGACTAATTATGAGTAAACCAAGCCCTCAAGCTGAATTTGATTTATTAGGAGAATTGCATAATTTATTTGTTAAAATTCCCTTGTTACAAGGTATGAAGGATGTACCAATATATGCAAAGACTCTTAGGGAATATTGTTCAAAGAAACCTACAAAGAAAACTAAGAACCCCCTCACTATTCATGTTATGGGAAAACTATTGGACTTCATGATGGGAAAATCAATGCCAAAAAAATATGAAGATCCAAGGAACCTGATTTTAACATTAGAGATTAATGGGTTAGAGATTCCAAATGTGTTGGTAGACCTATTTGCTACCATGAATGTCATCACCACTAAAACTAGGCATGCACTAGGCATTCGCGACTTGAAACATACACCTACAGTATTGGAATTAGCAGATCAATCTATAGTTAGACCTGTAGGGAAATAAGAAGACGTAACAATTTCAGTGGATTCATGGCACTACCCCATAGATTTCCTGGTATTACATATGGAGTCTTCAGTAGGCGGTCATCCTCTAATTTTGGATAGACCATGTCTAGCTACTATGGATGCTTACATTGGGTGCCGCTCAGGGAACATGGTTATTTCTAATGGGCATAACACTAAAAATTTGGTGTTATAAGCACCTGCAAAACCAAATCCATCCATCAAGCCAACGAGTGGCAAGAAAACCTCAGCTAGGAAAGAACCTGAAATGAAAAATGAGGAAGTGAGACCAATCCTCACTATTGGACAGGCCCTTCAGTTGAAAACGGAATCAGAAGATGATGTGATCACTTCCTTCATGGATGACCCTTGCTCCGTTCAAAGCCAAACCAATAGATTCTAGAATTTATCTTAAGCTATGAAACTCAGGAAACTATCAAAACAATAGAAGGACTAGAGGAACCACCTGTTGACGAACCTCATGAAAGCATTCAAGTAGAGATAGAACTAGGAAAAACCTTGAATATCAGTCCAAATCTGTCAGAATCCTAGAAGAAGAAACTGGTAGACATCCTTCAGAAGCATAAATAAGCCTTCGCCTGGGATTATTCAGATATGAAGGGAATTCCTGCCAACTTATGTACCCATCACATATATATTAAGGAAGATTGTCATCCTGTAAGACAACCTGAGAGAAGAATGAACCCTGCATTGAAAAATATGGTCAAAGAAGAAATTCATAAACTATTAGACGTGGGTTTTATCTACCCTATCTCAGATAGCCAGTGGGTCTCACCATTGGTAATGGTTCCCAACAAAAATGGGAAATGGCAGATCTGCGTAGATTATCGCGAGTTAAATAAAGCCACGCAGAAGGATCATTCTCCTTTGCCATTTATTGATCAGGTTTTGGACACATTGGTTGGTAAGAAGTTTTTCTCTTTTCTAGATAGGTTTAGTGGATATATCCAGATCCAGATAGCTTTTAAGAATTAGGATAAGACCACTTTCACATGCCCCTGGGGAACATTTGCATATCGGGTCCTTCCTTTTGGCCTGTGTAATGCTCCTGCAACATTCTAGAGGGCAATTCTAGGGATCTTCTCTGACTTGATAGGTGACAACGTTGAAATTTATATGGACAACTTCACTCCATATGGGGACTCATTTTTGGAAGGGCTGAAAAATTTAGAAAACATTCTTGAAAGATGTATACAAGCACGTGTCTCTCTGAGTACAGTGAAATGTCATATGATGATGGAAGAAGGAATCATTCTGGGGCATTTTCTCTTAGCAAAAGGAATCAGAATGCACCTAACAAAGATAAAGGTAATTATGCACTTCCCAACACCCAAAACACCCATACAGGTATGTAGTTTTAGTGGGTGTGCTAGTTATTATAGGCGTTTCATAGAGAATTATGCAAAAGTAGCACACCCACTATTTCGATTACTAACAAAAGATTCAGAATTTGTGTCGTTAGGTGACTGCGACGTAGTGTTTACAAAGATTAAAGAATTGGTCTACAGTTCTCTGATCCTTAGGCGTCTAGACGAGGCATTACCTTTCCACATTCATACAGATGCTTCTTAAACAACAATTGGTTTAGTTTTGGGACGGTAAGAGGATAAAGTACCCTACACAGTCTACTATGTTAGTAAGAATTTGGCTCCTGCTGAATTAAACTACGCAATAACCGAGAAGGAGTTCCTTGCTGTCATTTACGCCATCAATAAATTTCGGCACTACATTACCAGGTATCCTATTTTTGTGCACACTGATCATGCAGCTATCAGGTATTTAATGAACAAACCTATTACCCCTAGTCGCATTACAAGATGCTTGTTGCTACTACAGGAATTTGATATTACTATAGTAGATAAACTAGGGAAGGACAATGTGGTTGCAGATTTCTTATCTAAGATAGAGCATGATGGTAAGAACACACCAATTGAGGATAATTTTCCAGATGAAAATATTTTTGCAATTTTTACTAACACTCCGTGGTATGACGATATTAGTAATTATCTTGCTACAGGAAAGGTGACTCATTATCTGTCCTATAAGGATCAAAGGAAGATCATTCACCAAAGTACCCGATATTCGTGGATGGTAGGATATCTCTTCCATATAGTGGTTGACCAACAAATTTAGCATTGTGTCACAGAGGATGATATTTATGAGATCTTAAAGGCTGCACATGATGGACCCTGTGGAGGACATTTTGCAGACAAAAGAATAGGTCATAAAGTACTACAGATGGGATATTATTGGCCCTCCATCTTTTGTGATGCTCGGGATTATGTTCGAAGGTGTGATAGTTGTTAGCAGATGGGACAACTAGGGAAAGCAGACAAAATGCCTCTTCAACCCCAAATAGTCCTTGAACCATTTGAAAAATGGGCCATCGATTTTGTTGGACCCTTTAATCCACCTTCTCATCAGAAATCTTACATCCTAGTCTGCACAAATTATTTAACTAAATGGGTGGAAGCCAGAGTGGTCACGAGAGCAATAGAGCAAGTAGTGGCAGATTTTCTTTTTGAAGAAATTTTTTCTTGGTATGGTACTCCAAGGGAAATTGTATCAAATGGAGGATCACAGTTCACATCTCATATGATAGGAAAGTTGATGCAGAAATATGGGGTCAAACATAAAGTGACAACTCCCTATCACCCATAGGCAAATGGGTAAGTAGAGATCACAAACAAGGTATTCAAAAATATCTTGACAAAGACAGTGGCAAGTCATCACCGAGATTGGGCACAAAAACTTCCAGAAGCTTTATGGGAATACAGAACAACATGGCGGAACACAACTGGGTTTTCTCCATTTGGATTAGTTTATGGGAAATCCCCCTTGTTTTCGGTAAAATTTGAAATCAGTACACTCATAACAGCTCTAGAAGTAGGCATATATCTGTCAGAGGCGCAGAAATACCAACTGGAATAGCTGAATGAGTTAGACGAGATTCGATCAGTAGCTATCCATAGGACTATTGTTGTTCAACAGCAAAGAATGAAATGGCACGATAAATTTATCAGAACTAAGGTGTTTCATGTGGGAGATTAGGCATTACTGTATGGCTCCAGATTTGAGGATTTCAAAGGCAAGCTTTGCACTCACTAGATGGTACCATATCAAGTAGACACAATGTTCAACAATTGAATAGTTAGACTAATTGCAATGGATGAGAATCAGACTTTGTTCTTAGTAAATGGGCAACGTCTAAAACTATACCACCATCTAGCTTCAAAAGATGTCTTTGTCAAACACCTTTCTGATTCATCTAATCTAATGGTTATTGGGATAAAGGACACTCTCACTCTACTCTAATATATATATAATATATATATATATATATATATATATATATATATATATATATATATATATATATATATATATATATATATATGGTTATTAGTTGTTTGTATTTTGCAGAAATAATAAAGAAATATGGCCAGGAGAAATGTAACACTCAGTTTGTTACTCCACTAAGTGTTATTACTCCGTAACTAATGTTACTCTGCAACTGGTGTTACTATGCCAACGCTGTTACTCCACAACTGTCATTACTCTGCTGATGTCATTACTCTCCAACTGTTGTTACTCCGTCGGTGCTGTTATTTTAAACTGTTGTTACTCTGCTAGTGTCGTTACTCCATAACTACTATTACTTTACCGTTGCCATTACTCCACCAGTGTCGTTACACTGTAACTGCCATTACTCCGGAACTACCGTTACTTGTTGTTGTTGTTACTCACTGTTGTCGTTACTCACTGTGTTGTTACTTGTTGCATTGTTACTCACTGTTGCTGCTACTCGTTGTGTTGTCACTCTGTCAGATATTTTTGCTGCTACTCCACCATAAGGTAGGTCCGCAGGTATGTCTCCATCGATTTTATGGATTTAATTAAATATTCCAAAAAGGACGTTAAAATGTACTGAGGACGTCCATCATTTAGTTGGGGGAGGAAACTGTCATAATGAATGATGGCATACCTCGAAAAGTATTCATGACACATGATTCTCACCTAATCAAATCTAATGATTTCGGTACCCCACAATTATACCTTTATGTGTTGGAATGTGTATTCGTATGTGCAGAGTCATATCAGTTGACCTCCCAACATGTTGCATTAAAATTCCTGAAATATCCAACAGTACCACCATAATATGTCATCATCTTCAAGCGTACCAGTACTGTTTTTATCCCTTGTATCCAAAAGCGGCCATGGCGTTGTTTTAGTTGCCAATGGTTTGGAGCGCTGTCACACCCCCCTGCTAGCCAACTAAAGTCATCGCACTGATTCTACCTTTGCAGCAATGGGTGGCTGATCTGTACGACATGAACTTGAGGATACAACGAGAGCTCGAAGTAATCAGGAGGTGTGGCAAATTTTTGAGAACGCAGGATGGGATGTTTATTTCAGAAAACTGAGAAGATCGAATGAAGAAATCATAGTGGAATTTTCATTAAAGTTGGGCGAAGGAGGATCTCGGGTCTGTGGGATTGAAATCCCTGTGATAGAGGAAATCATTGCAGAAGTCAGTGGGCTCCTACAAGTTGGAGAACATTGGTTTTCGAGAAGGACTACACTTCCAGAATTCCCCAAGGCCTTCTTGCAAGCAGGAGAATGTATTTCACAAAAGGGTCACGGGTATAACAGAACTTCACTACCACATCTATGGGAAGAATTCACAGAGCTCGTTATAAAATATATGACCTGTGAAGGAAGATACTCCACCATCTTCAAGTACCACCTCTGCATACTAGCTAACTTGCGATTTCCATAGGTAGAAGCTTTTTCAATGAATGTACCCTATTTTATATTAAGGATCCTTCACTTAATGGTGCATTCAGCTCAGGGGTCATGGTAGGTTTTGGCGGTCATCACTCACCATGGGTTGGTTCAACTATTAGTAATGAATGCCATCAAACAGATCCCAATTCCGTGGGAACGGTTTCGGGATTCCATAGAGGAAGAAGTAGCAGCCGTTATGGCTACCAGGGCAGAGGAACCTAAAGCCATGGAGGAATATGCAAAAGAAGATGATTATGTTGATGAGGAGGAGCCGAAAGAAATCGAGATGGAAACTAAAGAACTGGAAGTAGAGACGACCCCCCAAGAGCAAGCTGAAACTATGGATTCAATGGAAGATACAGAGTTTGACACAGAAATGCCTACTAGTACTACGGCCGAGGCTATCCCACAAGAAGAATCCCCACCCATGGAACTAGCAGAATAAGTGGATAGCATGATGGCCACAGAGGCGGACCCACAATAGGCAAGAAGGGGTGACTTGGTTGATATGGTGACCGAGGATACCCCACAGGCATCTCCTACCACCATGGAGCTAAGGAAGAAGGATAATCCGATTGGAGAAGAGGTCATGACGACTCCGACTAGAGAACCCATGGAAGAACATGAATAAGGACATGCAGAGCTCGAAGCATAGGAAACCGGAGGACCTATGGAAGAAGCGCCGGGAGAACTAGGGTGTGAGGTTGATGCTGACCCACAAGAACCAGCATCGACTTTGGGACCAAACATTGAGGATTCGTTCCAATTCTCCATCTTCTCCTCTATTCTAAGAGGAGTGAGGGTAAATCGTTCCCCTTACTAGAAAGAAGAAGAAGATTTCGCCATTCCTATGACTTCGAATCTATCACAGAGGCCACAACCATGTGGGGTGGATGTTACTCAGGAGACAGGCACTTCGAAGCCTAAGAGGAGAGAAGAGACAGAGGTTCCTGAGGCTGGGAAACTGGAAGGGACTCCAACAGGCATATTAGCAGGAGAGCATCTTGTCTAGGCATCGCTGGTCGTGGAAAGCACGCATGAAGAAGAAATATACATAGATGAAGAGGAGGGACCAAGAAAAGTGGTCCTAATGACTGAGCCAATGGAACAGCTACGCGAGAAGGGAGTGAAGCATGAAATAATCGAACAAGAGCAGGAAATGGAGGAAAACCCAATGGTCGACATAGAAGAAGCTATCCCAGGGGATTTACCTCCAGCTGTCGAAACAGAGGAAGTACAGGTGAAGCAGGAATGGGTAGAGTTGTGCGAACAACGAAGACTCCCATTCCAACAAAGATATCAGCTGCAGCTTAAAGAGACAATGCAACTCAAAATGGAAGTCAGGAAATTGAGGAAATAGGGGCACAAAATGTAGAAGTGGATAAAGAAATACAAGTGGCAAGCTAAGAATCCTGAGGTTGTAGGGGTCAAAGCAGGAACTCAGGTTGACCAAATAGTCACCACCTTGGCTGCCACTCAAACAGACCCAGTTGAAAGTGTTATCGCTGAGGTTGTTCCCTAAAGTTGTAAGAAAGGAAATATGGTTGAGGTAACCACAAGCCAATATTTCAGACATAGATTCTAGCCAATCTGCATCTAGAGAGGGCTCTCTCTTTATGATTTAACTTTGTTTTGAAAGTTATTAGGCTAGTTATGAAGTTCAAGGGTTTTGTTTGATGTTTGGATGGTGAAATTCAATAGAACAAGGGTTTAAGCCTGAGAAGTTCAGTCCATTGGGCTAATAGGGTCAACGAGGATGGCTTTCTGGATTTGGTTTCTTAACAGAGGATGGTTTCACAGAGCAAGGTATTCAAGCAAGGGGCAACAAATGTTTGTATTGGATGGAAAGGGCTTAAATTTGTTGAAGGGCAGTCAAGAATCCTTCGGCATATTTAACATAGGAAAATGGATGATTACTACTAAGGAGGAGTTAAGAATTCCATAGCAAATAATCAATATGAGAGAATTAGGAAACATAAGCAATTAAGAGTTACACTGTTTTTACTAATCCTAAAGAAAACACAAAGAATGATAATGAATGAAACACAGAGTGCAGTTAAGCAAATTCTGAATTAATCTTTATCATTACCATTTAGATTTTGAAACACGGGTGATATAATGAAACTAAAGAAATTACGAAATAGAAGATAGAGGGACTTATTGGTCTGCTGGTCGAGTCAAGAATTCTGTGACAAGTCCTCTGCTTCAATTGTACATCCAGTTAGTCTAGCAACAATTGATTCCAAAAGCTATTATATTATGAAATTTCAGTATTATAGTGCAGTTCAAGAATAGCTCACCAACCCCAAATACTTCGAATGGGGGGGTATTTATACAAAATATCTTAAGGAGATAACATCTAGCAATGACTCATCACTTTTTACAAACGATAGAGCCAAATGGTCTCGAAAATAGGAAAGGATAACTTGAAGTGGTGTTGATTGCTCCATCCCATCAGATGTGCTGGCGGTAGGCTCTGTGAGTTGGTTTACAACTGTCTTTCACTGATATTTTGTGCTGGTTGGTCTGACTTTCTCAGGCGTCTTCAACTTTGATTTGATACGATCTTATTCATCCCAACTGATCCTCATTCATTTCTGTTCACTACCTTATGGTAAATGGTACAAAACTTTCATTTTACCAAAGATACCAAAGATTAGTTTATAAAATTTCTAACATACTTTGCGACTACTTCTCTTCTGGTAACTTATGTCTCTCAAGCTTTCTCAAAGTTTCATCAGTCTCTGTGTACCTAAAGAAATTAGGTGGGATGGTGAATAGATGCTTCACCTCATGCTCAATATAGAATAAATTTTCCAGGTTGTTGTAGAGGGCCTGGCCAGATGGAAGTGCTTTCACTCCTGAAGCACTTGTTAATGTAGTAATTTGATTAGCAGCATACTTATTCAATTTATGTGTATATTCTATGTGTTTCATTAGGCAGTCATTACTTCCCAAAGGACTTGGTAAACCTTTTTTATGCAAAACTATAAACGTTTCTGTGGAAGAATTAATCCCCACCTGCATGTTCTGGCATGTCCTTTCCCAATTTTGCATTAGAGTTCTCTTGGTTAGAACTCTCTTGATTTCCAGTATGGTGCCTGTCCTATCTGTGATTTCCAGTGCTTCTAGTTCTTCACTAGTCTTGTTTTTCAAAAAATGTATTAGTCGATTAGCTTGCTCAGGTATCTGTCCCAATAAAGCTCTTGTCTTTTGAATCTCCACCTCGGTTGCTCTTATCAAGTCAATTTGCTCATAAATAACTTGGATAGATCTCCACACACTGTTAAGGGATTGATTGATGTTGGCCCACATAATTCCTTTGATTTCTGCTAGACGTTTATCCAGAGAGAGATCCTTTTCCAATGCTCTCACTATGTTCTCCAATGTTTTAATTTCCCTTGTTTTCTCTACCACACTCATCTTGGATTTGTCATAACTTTTTTCTACTTTTGCCAATTGTTCCTTGACCTGTTTAAATTCTGATACTTGGAGTTTTAATTCCTCCATGGCTTTTATCAATTGCTCTGTGGTCATATCAGTGCTACTGCCTGGTGCTGTTGGTGATTTTGTTGTACCTGTGATGACTTATGCTGTGGTTGCTGGGACATTGGGAGGTAGTGCTACTCCAAGTGTGGAGGGGGCAGTTGTAACTGCAGGGATTACTTCAGGTGGCTGGGAGGTCGACTCTCCCTGCTTTTCTTTTATTGCTTTCTCCAATGCCTGCTCTGTCTCACTCAACCTCTCATTTAGTCTCATGAGCGGGTCCATCATGTCCTCTTTAGATTTTTTCTATACAACTTCTGCAGTTTGTGGATGCATGGAAGGAGGCAACTTCAGCTGTTTTCTATGGGCAACAATGTCCTCTTCTTTTCTCTTCATCAGTGCCTTTATGCCTTTGGCATCTTTGGGATCATGTCCCAGTTCAATAATAATATCCTCTAAAGATTTTATCCTGTTGTCCTTAGCTAGAGAAGAGGCTTTCTCCAAATATAGTTGAGCAGAAGTGTTGTCCAAGGAGTTTTTCAATTTATGAGCTAACATTGCTTTATCAGCTAGTGTGGAGTAGACCATCTCTCTAGTCTGTTTATGAAGCTCAATCTGTTCCATATGATGAATGTCCTTGGCTAGGACCTCCAGATTTATCCTTATGTAGTCAGCTGCCGACTGTGGCTATTACACCTTGGGCTTAAAGTATCTCATGATCATTTTACCTTCTTTAATGTCATATGCAGACATTAAACTTTGCTAGTTTGTGGGGGCCATCTTAAGATATTGATTATAAACCTGCAACTTCAGTGGGTCATTTCGGGCCTTTATCTCTATGAATGTTCTTTTGATATCAGAGGCATGCTTGCTTTGTGGCCTAGTGGATGAAACTTCCACATTGTGTTTCCTTTCTAGCTCCTGCCTGTGAGAACTAGTTGATGTTTCCACCATCGAGGATGTCTGCTAGCTGACAATCTTTTCCCCTCTCAAATGGTCTATTGTTTCTTCAATGGTTTCCTCCTCTGACATAGGATTCAGTCTTTGCCTTTTTGCCCTAGGTTGTTTTGCAGGCCCACTGATAGGTGTGGCATCTTCCCTGTCCCTCTTCTTGCTTTTCTCCTCATTTAGAGGAGTCTGTAATGCAGGAATCTCTGTTGCTTAGGTTTGGGCTAGAGGAATTTTCCCCTAACTCTATTCTTTAGATGTTGCTAGCTGGTCTGTCATTATAGGATGTTTCGTGTCTATCACTTATTTTCCCTTTGATGTCCCTGTAATTGGTATGCTGGTCTCCTGCACAGGCTATTTAGAAGTTCTGGCTGAGAATGTACCCACTCCTGTTTGCTGAGGTAGTTCGAAAGATACCTGTGAAAAAGAGTCCAGGTCAAGGGTTTTTTCAAGATATTTTATAGCTTTTTCCATCTTTTCTTGCTCAGTAATTTCTTCAATTAATGTACCCTCTATCCACTCATCCTGATTAGCAAATTGTTCAATCTCTATGACCCTATGATGTATATAAAATGAGAATCTGTTTCTCACCCTTATGTCACTTATGAAACTGTGTGGATCATATGGCACCCACCAAAAACTTATCTTCAATTTAAGGTGATCTCCTAAAATCCTGTCAACTTCTTCCCAGACATCTCTAGAATGGATGACATAAGGGCCTAACTAGTTTTTATTCTTAGTTGGGCCTTCTTTTTTGCATTACAGAAATGGTCTAAATCTGCCTTTATGAGCTGTCCGAAGTATTCTAATGCAAATAATCTCATAGGCACATATTTGGGCAGCTTGTAAGGGAAAAGCTCACAACCATATATTTTGATTTATGTATGATTCTGGTAGAGGTACCAGTCACCTATCGTGTATTTTTTGGAGAGCTGCAGAATGTTTTTCATGTCACCAGAAATCCTAGGAGGAGGAGTTTCTATCAACAAGGTGGTAGTTGGATGCACAAATAGGTCAATGAATTCATTATAAGTATAATGAGACTCATAGGTTTTATGGAAGACTGAGCTCCAAAATATTACAAACCTCTGATTTTCTTTCGAGCGTAGTTTCCTGATGGGAAATGAAAAGGTGTCTGGATGATGGAATAACAAAAGGTGGTATATGAAAGTTGTGTACTTGAAGACCCCTTCTCTGTCCAAACTTATGAATTGATCATGGATTTTGTTGGCGATGAAGGTTTCATAATCATACTTGACAGCAAGGGCCTGTCCTGGAGTAAACATTGACAAGAGAACTAAAGTGATGTCATCCACAAATGCACTGGTATTAAATCCCAAGAAGAAGGATATCATGTCAACAATGAGTTCTCTTGTTTCAGTGAACTAGGTATGCAAATATGGAGGTGGGCCTTGGCGTTGGCAGTCTAGTCTCACGAACATTTGTGTAATATGGGTTATCTCTAAATTGGGAAACTGAGAGGCTTGATCAAGTAGAAATCCCATGGAGAGATGGACAAGGGGTTCAGTGGGATGGAAATGTATCATCTCACTAATATGGATTCATCAGTTATGTAAAACAAGACATTTTGTTCAAGAGACATAACTATTTTATGAACAGGGTCATAGTTGGCACAACATTGATGGATGATTTCCGGAAAAACACGGACAGAAGGAAGGCAATACATGGGAAGGTTTGACTCCCATATTCCGAAAAGATCAGAGTTGTTTGAATGACTATCCCTAACTTGGCTGAAGGCTCGGCGATTGTTTATGTCACCAGATAGTTCTTTGATTTGAAAGTCTCTGTCAGCTAAGGGTAAGTAATCGAGGTCCTTATATGGTGCATTGAGGGGGGCGACACTCAGGGCGATGGGAGCTTCCATGTTTGGTTCTTATGTTTCAAATTGGATTTTGAGCTTCTGTGGAAATAATGGTCTAAACAACAGTTATGGGTATCTTTCTCTGAGAGCTACAGACTGATTTTACTCAAATTGGCCTCTTTTGGGTAAAATTCACGGAGGAAAAAATGAAATTACCAGTTCAAGAAGTGAATTGGGGTAAATACCTATTTTTAGAGGAGAAATGTGCACTTCACAGGTTGCAAGACGAGCTACACAGTAGCACGCTGGAGTCTTTGGTCGGGTGGCAGACTGGACGTGATTTGCAATCAACCGGATGTATTTTGCTTGGAAGACAGTTTGCAGTGAAAATGGATGAAAATGACATTTTATCGTGATTTTAACAAAATTTTGGTTTGACGGGGCTTTTTGGCATTTATGGGGCAGCTAACGTCATGGAGATAGGACATTTTCTCATGACGAGGAGGGTGGTAAGCGGTTTCCCCCCGCACCTCTTTTGGGGTCGAGCGGTTTCGGGTGGGGAGGCAGCGATCACCGTGGGAGCGTGACACCTATCCATGGTACGAGAGCAATACCGCCGGGTCCCCCGGAGTTAAAGTTCAATAGATGGGGGGGTCACAATATGATTGTGGACCGTTGAATGAGTGGACCCAAATCTGACGGTGGACATTCAACGAAGATGGCGGGCAGTTAAATGCATAGGCTCGATATATTAATCAATGTTTAAATGTATCAAGGCAGATTTGATAGATCAACAGAGTTTGGTTATAATTAACCCAGGTGGTTAATCATCCCATATTTTGTGTGTGAAGGTTATTAAAAGGTTTCAGATAAACCTTTAATCCCATGAACAACATTTACGGTTATATTTCAACCAGGGGCGGGGGTATATTAACTATCAGGGTTTTATATATAATACGGGGAAGGGTATATAGTAAAAGATTTATATATAATAATGTTAAAAATTAATATGAATATGAATTTGAATGCTAAGTTAAAATCCTTTTGCATATACGTTTGAACTTAGGTTTTGGAGGAGAAAAGGGGTTTATATGAGAAAGGTGGCCATAAGTAAAATAGGGTTTTACTTAGGCAATTTTCATGAAATGAAATGAGGGGTTGAAGGATATTAAGCATATCTTAATACCTTTGGGGGAATTAGTAAATGGTTTGGTGAAAAGATGAAGGGGAGTTAGTCATGAAAGTTTTCCTTGCTTGAGCTGCATCAAAATATCGGCTCTGCACCTGTGATGGGATTGAAAGTTAACATATTCACACAATTCATCACAAGTCACATTCTGCAACACCAATGTACCTACCCTGCCTACTTGTCTAACATTTTTTCTTCTTTTCTTTGGGTGCATTTATATTAGCAAAGCCTTATAAATTTTCCTCTTTATTGCATGATAATCCTATCTTAGTCTGCACTTATTTCTTCCAAGGGCTCAGATTAAACTGTTGAGCTCCTTTGCTTCTCTACCTATCTACTTATCTGCCAAGATTGAACAATTTGGACAGATTTTATTCTCTATCTCTAAAACAAGTAAATTCAAACATGAACTAGCCAAGATTAAGTTGTTTGGCCATTCATCAATTGAGGCATAAGTCAACAAGCTGCACACCATCAGATTATTGCAAAAGTAGAATAGTAGTGGCATTTTGGGCTTGCACATTTTCCTGGTCTATTTGATTAGGGTTCATTTCTTTCATTTTTTGACCATTTCATTCTTTTTTCCATTTGATTTTTCTTTTAGGGCATACCCTCTTTACATTTTTTAAATTTTTTTATTTTTTGACAATATGGAAAACCTTTGCAACTAGAGAAGGTATGAACATATTACAAAGCTTATCAATGTCAATCATGAAATATGACACCTATTGGTATAGGAGCATAACAGTGGCTCCACTTGGGGATGGCTTTCCCTGGTGGAAAGTCAAGAATAGTAGGTCAAGTTGCCTTCTCCATAACTTTTGACTGTGCTCTGTAATCTCCTTCTACTGGTTGCTTTATTATATGTATGCCAGTCATAGTTGTGAAGCTTAGGGCCTTCTCTTTGGGCTTCAACTTTAGTAATGTGCTACCCAATCCAAACTAAGACATTATCAAGTATAAAGTATGTACAGGTTTAGAACAAAAATACCTCAGACAGTCTGGTCAAAGTAGTGCTTGAGCATCCGACCATTAACTGGCCCTTCTTCTGCTTCCGTGCCATCCTGGTTCTTCAAAAAGTTAGTATTATTCCCTTGCAAAGTCTGGATAATATAAGGTCCCTTCCATAGGATGTCAAACTTCCCATGTTTTCCTTTGTCCTCTCTTCCGGAATCCCATTTAAAAACTTTGTCTCCAATGTAGAAATCTTCTATCTTGGTCCTTTTATCAAATATCTTTTTGAGTTTTTCTCGTAACACTTGAGATCTTTGATATACTTCCTCTCTAGTCTGCTGTAAATGGATGGTCTGCTTTATTCTTCTTTGAATATCATTGGGTTCTGCCTGAGCTTCTTGTAGTAATTTCATTACAAGGACCACCAAGGATGAAGGAAATACAGCCTCCATGCCATAAACTAACTCATAAGGGCTAGTCCCAATAGATCTCTTTGTAGTTATTCTGTCTGCCCATAGTGCATTTGTAAGCTTTTTGTGCTAGTTTTTCTTCTTCTCTTCCAGCAATTTCTTAATAATATTGATCGGGCTTTTATTGGAAGACTCAGCTAGGCCATTACCTTGAGGGTAATAGGTCGTGGAATGGCCTAAAGTGATATGGTATTTATGGCAAAAACTTATCATTTTCTTGGATTTGAAAGCAGCAGCATTGTTAGTTATGATCTTTTTAGGACAGCCAAATCGGGACAATATGTTGGTTTCTAAGAATCCTATAATCATTGTATCATTGGTTTGTCCGGTAGGAATGGCTTCTATCCACTTGGTGAAATAATCTATGGCAGTGAGGATCCATTTATGCTGGCCAGAAGAGGGAGGATGGATCTCTCCAATGAAGTCTAAACCCCATTGTTGGAAGAGCTTTTCTGTGGAAATTGGTTTAAGGGGTAGAGGTAAAAGCTTCCTCTTGCCACACCAGCAATTTACTTTACATTTATGGCAAGAGCTAACAAATTTTTTCACATCAGCAAATAGGGTGGGCCAATAAAATCCAGCCCTTAGGATTCTGTCTGCAGTTGATTTCCAGTAAAGATGTCCACCACAGTCCCCTGCATGAAATTCTTTAAGCACTTTGTCAGATTCATATTTTCTTAAACAATTCAAAAGAATACCTTCATGATTTTTCCAAAATAAATCATTATCTAACATACAAAACTTTGAAGATTCCATCTTTAAACATATTTTCTTTGTTCTGGATAACCCTGGAGGAGCCTACAGGTTTAATAATACATGAATTATATCAGCATACCAAGGTGATTCTAGGAAGGCCTGATTGATCTGTGGAGTCGCCATTTCCTGTTCATTGATATCAAGGGCTTGAAAGTTTGTTTCAATCATGATTTTAGCTAATCCCTGCCATTTTATAAGCTTTGTAGATTTTATTTCAATATCGTACTCCAATATATTATCTATCCATTTACCTCGTTTGCCTTCAATTCCCTCCTGAGTTAGGATATCTTTGACAACAGCACTTGTTACATAAGCTATTATATGGAAGTACAATATATAAACTCTCGAAATATTTAATAGCTTTCACAAGTGCATAAGCCTGTTTTTCCATGATTTGTTATTTTAGCGGTGCATCTCTAAGTGCTTTACTGAAAAAGGCTATAGGTTTTTCACATCCCTGATCATCTTTTTGTAGTAAAACAACAACAATGGTGTGTTCTTATGTAAATGAAAATATCATGAAGTCTCTATCAAACTTTGGAATTGCAAAGATTGGTGTTTGGGTTAAAGCCATTTTAATTTCTTCGAATGCTTGTTTGGCTTCTACTGTCTATTTAACCTTGGAATTATTTTTTAACACGTTGTTCAGCAATCTGATTAATTCAGCCAAATTAGCTATGAATCTTCTTAAAAAGTTGATCTTCCCTAGGAAAGTTTGAAGTTCTTTGACATTTCTGTGGTGAGGTACTTGTAGAATGACTAGGATTCTATGAAGATCAATTATGATGCCATCTTTGGAGATGATGTGGCTTAACAATTTGCCTTCTTCTAAACCAAATAGCGATTTCTTAGGATTTAAAGAAATACCATACTTTCTGCATTTTAAAAACACTTGTCTCAAATGATCTAGATGTTGCTGATCTGATTTGGAAAACACAGTAAGGTCATCTAAATATATGACTAGAAAATCATGAATCTCCTTTGCAAAAGATATATCCATTGCCTATTGAAAAGTTGCCCCTGCATTCTTAAGTCCAAATGGCATTTTAACATATTTGAAAGTTCCCCACGGTGTTGTAAAAGCAGTTTTTTCCTGGTCATCAAGGCGGACAAAAATCTCATTAAAACCTGGGAATCCATCTAAAAGTGAAATCCTAGAGGCACCTACTACCCTTTGTAAAATGTGGTCCATCTTGGGCAAGGGGTAATTGTCTTTCAAAGAGACCTTATTTACATTCCTTAAGTCAACACACAGTCTGATTTCACCTGTTTTCTTCCTTGTAGGTACTAGATTGGACACCCATTCTGAAAATCTGATAGGAGAAATTATTCCTGCCTCATACATCCGTTTGATTTCCTTTTCAATTAAGAAGAGTAGTACAAGGTTAATTCTTCTGAGTTTTTGTTTGAATGGTTTCTGATTTTCTTTGAGGGGTATTGTATGTTGAATTATAGAGGTGTAATAAGATTTGAAATCCTCATAGCTCCAATCAAAAACATCCTGAAATTCTTTAAACAGTTCAACATATTTAAGCTTTTGATCAGGGGGTAAAGTCTTGGACAATTTTATCATTTTCGGATTTTCCTCAGTCCCTATGTTACAGTCTTCAATATCTGCTTTTAAAGGTTGCATTTTGGGCTTCTTTGGGATATCATTAGAATCAAAGAAGTATTCCAACGGAGTTAATCCTTTGGGAAAATGATTATCTTTCAAATCAATAACTTCAGCGTCTTCTTCAACGATCTCATCAATATTTGTTTCCTTAAGATCTTACATTTCTTCCTTGGTAAATTTTGTTGGGTGAAGCCTTTGAGTTGCATGTTCTACTGAAATGTTTGTTGGTATTTTTTTTGTTTGATCAAACTCACTAATAGTGTCCAGGTCTATATTAGTGCTAGAAAATTCTTCCTGTAGGGTCAAGAAAATGTTGATTTCGATATCATTGTCAAACACTTGCCAATTTTTTACATTGTCAAGTATTGCTGGCCTGTGTCTAATCTCAGCTATGAACTGATGATTAGGTTCAAACAATAATTTACAAGTGTTGGCAAATGTTTCTAAGCTATGAGCATGCAAATTATGTTTTCTTCAAATTTTGGCAAGCTGTGTTTCAAGAAATGTGTTGAGGATGTCAATTGTTGTTTATCTATAAGCTTTCAGTCTGGGATTAATTGTGAGGAAGTTTCCTTTTATCTGTTGAATAACTAAATCAGAGTCTCCCAAAACTGATATCATGTTTGTCCCTAAAATTTTGACCAACTTAAGTCCTAGCAATAGGGCTTCTATTCAGCCATATTATTGGTGCATTTAAAGTTTAACCTGTAAGCATGATCTTCAGCATGATCATTTTCTAGGTTGTGCACTCAAATTCCAGCTCTTGCTCCTAATTTGTTAACTAAACCATCAAATTCTAAGTACGAAAGGGTTTCATGTTCGTAGTCAGTATTAGGAGTATCAGTAATCTGCTTTATGGGAAGGTATATTTCTTTAGTTTGAGCTGGTTTCTCTTAATTGTTTGACATATCATTGTTCTCGGAAATTACTTGAATGTGAGCACTAGAGTTTTCATTTTAAATTTCTTCTTGTTCAAATGTTAAAACCTTGACATCTGTTGGGGGATCAATTTCAGCATTATAGAGAATGAAGGAGTCCAAATCAAAGTGCATGGAGTAGATAGGGAAATTCTGGGGTTTCTCCTGACTACTTACCACATATTTCATTAAAGTTTCACGGTATAACTTCTTTGGTTGACCAAACACTGAAATAGTAGCATATGACATATCCAACTGTAGTGATCCTTGAAGCTTTGTACCCAAGACCTAGACAATAACATGCCATATTTGGGTGGAATATCAACTACCACTACGTCCATTAAAATTGCTTTGGCAGGGTATTGAACTAATGACACAAATAAATCTTTGATCAATCCTAGACATCTGACCTGGCTTGAATCAAAAGAGAATAAGTCTTTATATAGCCGCGTAATACCTAGTTCAAACTTTTCCATTACAGATTTAGGCATTAAGTTATGAGAAGCGCTAGAATCAAACATGGCATTATGCAGTATTTTGTCATGTATGTTCAAACTTACATAAAAGGGAGGAACACCTCCATCTATTGATTTTCCATTTACCTCTGGTCCAAAAATTAGTTTAGGTTGATCATCAAAAAGGTTTACTGAATCTTGGTTCACAAATATTTGGAGTGATCTACTAATTTGACTTCTATAGACATCATGTTTAGCCAATTCTGACAATGGCATGGCTATATTTAATTTGCCTATTTCAGCCTCAAGATTGAAAGGTTTCTCAGTTTGCGTTTTTGCATTTATAACAGTGGGATTGTCTTGTTCTGCTGTATTTTCTATGTTTTTCTCTATATCAAGAGTGGGTTTATGGGCTAAAGTTGCTTGCAGATCAAATTATGGAGGTTCTTCCATATTTCTTTTCGAAGGAATGGAAGTGGAAGGTTGTCTGTTAGATCGTTCATCATCTTATACATCTTCAATTATTAGGTTTTTTGGGTTACGATCTATTCTAAGAGAGGCTTGTGCAGGGGGTTTATTGATTTTAACTTTATCAGGTTTCTTGGAATTTTTCTGTTTATTGGTACCAGGGACATCTATCCTCCTACTCCTCAGATTATACTACTTTTGGACTTCATAAATTGCTATATCATATCCCTCCCTAAAATCAAATGACTCACCTGACTGTGTTTGGAATTTTTCAAGAGTGTGGGCTTCTTGGTCTTCTTGGGTTAGAAAAACTTGTTGTTCATTATTGAGGCTCATTAATTTAATTTGAGTGTCTTCTGGTGGTTCCTTAGAAGTTGAGGCTTCAGCGTAATTTTCCTGGAATGGGGGCCTAATGTTTTGGTCAAGTCTAGACTTTCCAGTATTAGGGTTCTGGTTCTTCCTGAAGTTTGGATTTCTCTCAACATTACTTGGTTGACCATCCCAACATGATTTTATTTCAATTATTTCCACTCTATCTCCAAGTCTATCTATTCCTTTAATGATAACATCTAGTTTTTTTTCAAAAGAAGAGGGTTCTTCCTTGAAAGGTATTCTTCTTTCAGCTCTGGCCCGAGTTCGCTTAGAAATTAGGTTGGCTTCAACACTGATAGCTATGCTCTGCATCTCTTCTAAGTCTTGAGGAGCTCTTTCCCTAAGTTGATATGCCATATCAGAGTCAAATGCATCAAGGAATTTAGTCAGGGCTAAATCAGGGGGAGGTCTAAGATTTTGGGGAATAGCATTGTAGACATTATTGAATCTCGTACAATAATATTGGACAGTTTCTTGAGTACCTCTTTTTAATCCTTCATATTCTGATAAAATGTGTAGAGGATCTTTCTTTTTTTCCCATCTGTTCAAGAAGGTCTGATAAAGAGCTTGCGGATCATTGATACTGTTTTCAGGGAGTGCTCTAAACCATGTTCTAACATCTCCGGTCAAACTTTTAACAAATAACTCTCATTCTTACATCATCAGCATCAACCTCATATATTTCAAAGTAATCTGTCATTTTTTTAGTACGCTGTTGAGCTGTATATGTGCCTATACCATCAAAATGAGTGATTTTTCTTTGATAGGCTTGGGGCATAGCCCCTAGCTTGGCAGGTAAGTTCAGAGGAGCATACCTATTTGCCATGGTAATAGGGATATGTGTGACAACTGTTATAGTAGGGACAACAATAAGAATATGGACAGTGGATGGAAGAGTGGAAGGGGAAACTTGAGGTTGAGAAGAGTGAGGTGATGATGGTGAACTTGGAGAAGGGGTAGTAATCCTAAGAAGATTTGGTGTTTTTTCAGAGGTAAGCTCGGGTTGGATGGAGCTCTACAAATGTTTTTCAAGATATGGAGTAACAACTCCAGGTTGCAAATTCTCAAGGAATATTGGATCTTGAACTGTGTGGGTTAATCCAGATTTGGAAAAGGTCTCAAATGGAGGATTTTCAAAATAGTTAGCAGAAGGTTGGTCCTCAAGGTGGATTAACCTCACAGGATAGGATTTTGATCTGGATAGAGGCCGCGAAATAACAGAATTTTCTGGGCTTTCTTGTCTTCTAAGATGTTTAGGAATCAGATTAGGATTTTCAAACATAGGTGGTGGGTTTGGATCAGGGTTTGATCTAGTGTAACAAATGCTTTCTGAAGCCAGGATTCTAGGTTTGTAATTGATTTATTCTGTAAGTAGATTTTACACTACAACTTTAACAATTTCTTTAAGACACTTTGGATATGAAAATTGTGAACTTTCTTAAAGACTTATAAATGAGGAACTGATCAAATATTTGAAACAAATCATCCAATATATAAGTTAGACCAGAGATAGGCTAAAGTAGCATTCATTTACTTCTGCCATTGCAGAGCAAGAGCATTTCAAAGGCTTCCTGGCTAACTTCAAGCTTCGTCTGTAACTTATAAGGTAGACAACAGAGACAAACAAATATTCAGGTCCCCAGTGGAGTCGCCAATGATGTTATCACTTAGGTAGTTCCCTAAAGTTGTAAGAAAGGGAATACAGTCGAGGTAACCAGAAAAAAAAATCTTTCAGACACAGATTCTAGCCAATCTGCATCCAAAGAGGGCTCTCTCTTTATGATTTAAATTTGTTTTGAAAGGTATTAGGCTAGTTATGAAGTTCAGGGGTTTTTTTTTATGTTTGGATGGTGAAATTCAATAGAACAACGGTGTAAGAATGAGAAGTTCAGTCCATTAGGCTAATGGGGTCAACGAGGATGGCTTTCTGGATTTGGTTTCTTAACAGAGGATGGTTTCACAGAGCAAGGTAGTCAAATAGGGGGCAAAAGAGGTTTGTATTGGATGGAAAGGGCTTAAATTGGTTGAAGGGTAGTCAAGAATCCTTCAGCATATTTAACACAGGAAAATGGATGATTACTACTAAACAACAGTTAAGAATTCCATAGCAAATAATCAATGTGAGAGAATTAGGGAACATGAGCAATTAAGAGTTACACTATTTATACTAATCCTGAACAAAACACAGAGAATGATAATGAATGAAACACAGAGTGCGGTTAAGCAAATTCTGAATTAATCTTTATCATTACCATTTAGATTATGAAACACGGGTGATATAATGAAACTAAAGAAATTACGAAACAAAAGATAGAGGGACTTATTGGACTGCTGGTTGAGTCAAGAATTTAGTGATAAGTCCTCTGCTTCAATTCTACATCCAGTCAGTCCAGCAATAATTCATTCCAAAAGATATTATATTATGAAATTTTAGTATTACAGCGTAGTTCAAGAATAGCTCACCAACCCCAAATACTTCGAATGGGGGGGTATTTATACAAAAAAATCTTACAAAATATCTTAAGGAGATAATATCTAGCAATGATTCATCACTTTTTTCAAAAGATAGAGCTACATGGTCTCGAAAACAGGAAAAGGATAACTTGAAGCGGTGCTGACTGCTCCGTCCCGTCGGATGTGCTGGCGGTAGGCTCTGTGAGTTGGTTTACAGCTATCTTTCACAGATATTTTGTGCTGGCTGGTCCGAATTTCTCGGGCGTCTTCAACTTTGATTTGTTATGCTCTTATTCATCCCGACTGATCCTCATTCATTTCTATTTACCACCTTATGGTAAATGGTACAAAACTATCATTTTACCAAAGATACCAAAGATACCAAAGATAAGTTTATAAAATTTCTAACATGCTTTGCCACCACTACTCTTCTGGTAACTTATGTCTCTCAAGCTTTCTAAAAGTTTCATCAGTCTCTGTGTACCTGAAGAAATTAGGTGGGATGGTGAACATATGCTTCACCTCATGCTTAATATAGAATAAATTTTCCAGGCTATCGTAGAGGGCCTGGCCAGAAGGAAGTGCTTTCACTCCTGAAGCACTTGTTGATGCAGTAATTTGATCAGAAGCATACTTATTCAATTTATGTGTATAGTCTATGTGTTTCATCAGGTGGTCATTACTTCCCAAAGAACTTGGTAAACCTTTTTTATGCAAAACTATAAACTTTTTTGTGAAAGAATTAATCTCCACCTGCATGTCCTGGCATCTCCTTTCCAAATTTTGCATCATATTTCTCTTGGTTAGAACTCTCTTTATCTCCAATATGGTGCCTGTCCTATCTATGATTTCCAGTGCTTCTAGTTCTTCACTGGTCTTGGTGTTCAAAAAATGTATTAGTCGATTAGCTTGCTCAGGGATCTGTCCCTATAAAGCTCTTGTCTTTTGAATCTCCATCCGGGCTACTCTTATCAAGTCAATCTGCTCATAAATAACCTGGATAGATCTCCACACACTATTAAGGGATTGATTGATGTTGGCCCACAGAACTCCTTTGATTTCTACCAGAGGTTTATCCAAAGAGAGATCATTTTCCAATGCTCTCACTTTGTTCTCCAATGTTTTAATTTCCCTTGTTTTCTTTGCCACACTCATCTTGGATTTGTCGTAACTTTTTTCTATTTTTGCCAATTTTTCCTTGACCTGTTTCAATTCTGATACTTGGAGTTTTAATTCCTCCATGGCTTTTATCAATTGCTTTGTGGTCATATCAGTGTTGCTGCCTGTTGTTACTGACGTTGTTGTTCTACCTGTGATGACTTATGCTGTGGTTGCTAGGATATTGGGAGGTTGTGTTGCTCCAAGTGTGGAGGGGGAAATTGTAAGGTTGACTCTCCCTACTTTTCTTTTATTTCTTTCTCCAATGCCTGCTCTGTCTCACTCAACCTCTCATTGAGTCTCATGAGCAGGTCCATCATGTCCTCTTCAAATTTCTATTGTACAACTTTAGCAATTTGTGGATGCATGGAAGGAGGTAACTTCAGCTATTTTCTGAGGGCAGAAAAGTCCTCTTATTTCTTCTTCATTAGTTCCTTTATGCCTTTGGCATCTTTGGGATCATGTCCCAGTTCAATAATAATATCTTCCAAAGATTTTATCCTGTTGTCCTTAGCTAGAGAAAAGGCTTTCTCCAAATCTAGTTGAGCAGAAGTGTTGTGCAAGGAGTTTTGAAATTTATGAGCTAACATTGCTTTATTAGCTAGTGTGGAGTAGACCATATCTCCAGTCTGTTTATGAAGCTCAATCTGGTCCATAGGATGAATGTCATTGGCTAGGACCTCCAGATTTGTCCTAATGTAGTCAGTTGCTGACTGTGGTTGTTGCACCTTGGGCTTAAAATAGCTCATGATCATTTTACCTTCTTTAATTTCGCATACAGACATTAACCTTTACTGGTTGGTGGGGGCCATCTTAAGATATTGATTGTAAACCTGTAGCATTAGTGGGTCATTCCGGGCCTTTATCTCTCTGAATGTTCTTTTGATATCAAATTCCTGCATGCCTTGTGGCCTAGTGGATAAAACTTCTACATTGTGTTGTCTTTCTAGCTCCTGCTTGTGAGAGCTAGTTGATGTTTCCACCATTGGGGATGTTTGCTAGCTGACAATCTTTTCCCCTCTCAGACTGTCTATTCTTTCGTCAATGATTTCCTCCTTTGACATAGGATTCAGTCTTTGCCTTTTTGCCCCAGGTTGCTCTGCAGGCCCACTGATAGGTGTGGCATCTTCCCTGTCCCTCTTCTTACCTTTCTCCTCATTTAGAGGAGTTTGTAATGCAGGAATATATGTTGCTTTGGTTTGGGCTGGAGAAACTTGCCCGTAACTCTGTTCTTTAGATATTGTTGGCTGGTCTGTCATTATAGGATGTTCTGTGTTTATCACTTCTTTGACTTTTGATGTCCCTGTAATTGGTATGTTGGTATCCTGCACATGCTGCTCAGAAGTTCCAGCCAAGAATGTACCCACTCCTATTTGCTGAGGCAGTTTGAAAGATACCTATGAAAAAGAGTCCAGGTCAAGGGTCTTTTCAAGATCTTTTATAGCTTTTTCAATCTTTTCTTGCTCAGTAATTTCTTCTATTAATGTACCCTCTGTCCACTCACCTTGATTAGCAAATTGTTCAATCTCTATGACCCTATGATGTATATAAATTAAGAGTCTGTTTCTCACCCTTCTGTCACTTATGAAATTGTGTGGATCATATGGCACCCACCAAAAACTTAGCTTCAATTTAAGGCGATCTCCTAAAATCCTATCAGCTTCTTCACAGGCATCTCTAGAATGGATGACATAAGGGCCTGACTGGTTTTTTATTCTTAGCTGGACCTTCTTTTTTGCATTACAGAAATGGTCTAAATCTGCCTTTATGAGCTGTCTAAAGTATTCTTATGAAAATAATCTCATAGGCACATATTTGGGTAGCTTGTAAGGGCAAAGGTCACAGCCATATATTCTGATTTCTATATGATTCTGGTAGAGGTACCAGTCGCTTATCCTGTATTGTTTGGAGAGCTACAGAATCTTTTAGATGTCACCAGAAATCCTAGGAGGAGGAGTTTCTATCAACAGGGTGGTAGCTGGATGCACAAATAAGTCATTGAATTCATTATAAGTATAAGGGGACTCATAGGTTTTATGGAAGACTGAGCTCCAAAAGATTACAGACCTCTGATTTCCTTTTGAGTCCAGTTTCCTGATGGGAAATGAAAAGGTGTCTGGATGATGGAATAGCAGAAGGTGGTTTATGAAAGTTTTGTACTTGAAGACCCCTTCTCTGTCCAGACTTATGAATTGATCATGGATTTTGTTGGCGATGAAGGTTGCATAATCATACTTGACAGTAGGGGGCTGTTCTGGAGTAAACATTGACAGAAGAACTAGAGTGATGTCATCCACAAATTCACTAGTATTAAATCCCAAGACAAAGGATATCATGTCAACAATGAGTTTTCCTGTTTCAGTGAACTAGGTATGAAGATATGGAGGTGGGCCTCGGTGCTGGCAGTCTAGTCTCATGAAAATTTGTGTAATAAAGGTTATCTCTAAACTGGGCAACTGAGAGGCTTGATCAAGTAGAAATCCCATGGATAGATGGAAAAGGGGCTCAGTGGGATGGAAATGTATCATCTCATTAATGGATTCAGCAGTTATGTAAAACAGGACAGTTTGGTTAGGAGACATAATTGCTTTATGAACAGGGTCATAGTTGGCACAACATTGATGGATGATTTCTGGAAAAACATGGACAGAAGGAAGGTAATACATGGAAATATTTGACTCCCATATTCCAAAAAGATCAGAGTTGCTTGAATGATTGTCCCTGACTTGGAAGAAGGCCTAGAGATGGGCTATGTCACCGAATAGTACTTTGATTTGAAAGTCTCTGTCAGCTAAGGGTAAGTAATCTAGGTCCTTACGAGGTGCATTGAGGGGGGTGACACTTAGGGCGACGGGAGCTTCCATGTTTGGTTCTTGTGTTTCAAACTAGATTTTGGGCTTCTCTGGAAACAATGGTCTAAACAATAGTTTTAGGTATCTTTCTTTGAGAGCTACAGACTGATTTTACTCGAATTGGGCTCTTTCGGGTAAAATTCACAGAGGAAAAAATGAAATTAATGGTTCGGGAAGTGAATTGGGGTAAATACCTATTTTTAGAGGCAAACCATGTGCTTCATAGTTTGCAGGATGAGTTGCAAAGCAGGACGCTAGAGTTTTTGGCCGGGTGGCAGACTAGACATGATTTGCAATCAACCGGACGTACTTTGCATGGAAGACTGTTTGCAGTGAAAATGGATGAAGATGACATTTTATCGTGGTTTTAACAAAATTTTGGTTTGGTGGGGCTTTTTGGTATTTATGGGGTAGCTAACGTCATGGCGATGGGGGAAATTTTGTCGTGACGAGTAGGGTGGTAAACGGTTTCCCCCCGCACTGCTTTTAGGGTCCAGCAGTTTCGCGTGGGGAGGTAGCGATCACCACAGGAGCGCGACGCATGTCCACGGTATGAGAGAAATACCGTCGGCTCCCTGGGAGTTAAAGGTCAGCAGATGGGGGGGTCGTGATATGATCGTGGGCCGTTGGATGAGTGGGCCCAGATCTGACGGTGGACACTCAGCGGAGATGGCGTGCGGTTAAATGCATGGTCCCGATATATTAATCAATGTTTAAACATATAGGGGCGGATTTTATTGGTTAGCGGAGTTTGGTTATAATTAACTCGGGTGGGTAGTCATCCCATAGTTTGCATGTGAAGGTTATTAAAAGGTTTCAGATAAACCTTTAATCCTGTGAACAACATTTACGATTATATTTCAACCAAGGGCGGGGGTATATTAACTATCAGGGTTTTATATATAATATGGGTAAGGGTATATTGTAAAGGATTTATATATAATAATGTTAAAAATTAATATGAATATGAATTTGAACGCTAAGTTAAAAGCCTTTTGCATATACATTTGAACTTAGGTTTTGGAGGAGAAAAGGGGTTTATATGAGAAAGGTGGCCATAAGTAAAATAGGGTTTTACTTAGGAAATTTTCATGAAATGGAATGAGGGGTTGAAGGATATTAAGCAGATCTTAATACCTTTGAGGGAATTAGTAAATGATTTGGGGAAAGGATGAAGGGGAGTTAGTCATGAAAGTCTGCCCTGCTTGAGCTGCATCAAAATATCTACTCTGCACTTGTGATGGGATTGAAAGTTAACATATTCACACAATTCATCACAAGTCACACTCTACAACACCAATGTACCTACCCTGCCTGCTTGCCTAACATTTTTTCTTCTTTTCTTTGGATGCATTTAGACTAGCAAACCCTTATAAATTTTCCTCTTTATTTCATGATAAGCCTATCTAAGTCTAAACTTATTTCTTCCAAGGGCTTAGATTAAAATGTTGAGCTCCTTTGCTTCTCTACCTATCTACTTATCTTCCAAGATTGAACAGTTTGGACAGATTTTATTCTCTATCTCTAAAAAAAGTAAATTCAAACATGAACTAGCAAGATTAAGCTATTTGGCCATTCATCAATGGAGGCATAAGTCAACAAGCTGCACACCATCAGATTATTGCAAAAGTAGAATAGAAGTGGCATTTTGGGCTTTCACACTTTCCTTGTCTATTTGATTGGGGTTCATTTCTTTCATTTTTTGACCATTTCATTCTTTTTGCCCTTTGATTTTTCTTTTAGGGCATACCCTCTTTACATTTTTTAAATTTTTTGATTTTTTGACAATATGGAAAACCTTTGCAACCAGATAAGGTATGAACATATTACAGAGCTTGTCAATTTCAATCATGAAATATGATACCTATTGTTATAGGAGCATAACAGAAAGATTGTTTGAAGACCAGGAGTATGCCTTAACGACTGAAGTATAGACTTGGAAATCTACTGCGGCCCAATATAAAAATAAAATCATGATAACTCAGGAAAGAGCCTCTGCAACCATATTTGGATATTTGGAGTGCATAGATATCATGAGATTAAGGCATGAAAAGAAGCAGCTCAAGATGGAGCAGCTGGAAAACAAAGTGGCATAATTAAAGGTCGATAAGGAGCAAATGTTCAATCTGGTGCAAGAGGTGATGGCATGTCGCCCCCTTGCTTCTTGTTATTCTTTATTCTTGCACGAACGTTTTCTTTTATTCTTCATGGAAAGAATAAAAAATGAGATTAGTTATGAGATCGAAGATGGTGTACAATTCCTTCGAATAGTGAGGAGTCATGACATGCCAACTCAACACTTGATGTGTGAATTCTACCTGCATGCGTATCTACTGCGTTTAAACAGAGATTTCAACCTAGTTCCATATGTAGGGGACATTCATTTAAGGTCCCTCACCTCTTACGCGTTCAATCAAATCCATTGGTAGAAGGCTTTCAATACTTTTGAATCCAATCAAGTCATAAGGCCATTTATAGTAAGAGGAGAGCATGAGAGGTCAGTCACAATGTTCACTAAGCACAACACCTTTTTCGGAATTAAGGGGAACGGAGATAAGATGCTGAGGACACAAATATGGTGCCTTGATATTTGTGTCAAACATTTAACTACTTTTCAAAATGAGGCCCTTGATTGCTATCAGAAAAGGTGGATGAAGTCACCTACAGGTGTCCAGAACAAGAAACCTTTTGGGGCACCAAATTTTGCACAAGTAATCACCAGAATACCTAGATATGTGGCATGTGTCTAAACATGTGGGGTGTGGTGGATGGGGATTTGGTTTCAGTTTCCTATTATTTGCTTGCCTGCAAAAATTTACACTCTAGCATATAATGTTCTAGCAGATTGGTGGAAGCAAGTTCTCCTTTCGAATGGGTTTAAAGTTCCACGAACAGAGACAACTTTAGGATATGATCTCGCCCAGCTTCATGAAGCCCACAACATGCAGAATCCAGACCTGTGGAGGCGGTGGACTGCATGAGGACATGCAGAAGGCTAGTTGGGGGGAGATGTTGGGCACCAAATATGGCTATCTTTTTGTCCACTTTTATCATCCTTTTTTACTCTTTTTGCACTTATTTACCCATGTTACTATGCTAAACTTATAAGGTAAATACTCCTGACTTGTCCAATTGGAATATTTTAATTAATGAAGTAAAGTCATGGAGTCTTATCTATTCGTAGCACTGAATTGAATGTTTGACCGCAACATGGAGAACAGGAACCCTTGCCTCAGAATTTCACAATAGATCTAGTAATGGCTAGCCCTAAGGAGGCTGCGCAGCTGGAGTCATGATTCCCTAGAATTATTCTTGGGTCTTTTGTCTATCTCGGTTATTTGGTGTTGGTGCCATTCCAACTAAAGTATATTTTTTCATATGCGGTTACCATGTTTCAAGGAGATGTGTTACTCTCCCGTGTTGTGTATAAAAGAAAGATTATTCCTATAAATGGGGATTCCCCCATCGCTATTGTAATCACATGTTACAGATTAATAAAATATCACTTGTTTTATTGTTCTAATCTTTTTCTGTGGCTAACGCAACCTTGATCAGAGAGCTGGGCCCACTCTTCTGACCAAGTGTTGTGCCTTTGTGTGCATATTATTACTAGTTTATGTTTGTTGTTACAATTCTTTACTTCTGTAAATTCTTCTAAGTTTTGTAGCTAATTTGATGTTATGGGCATGTTTTGAATCTTAGTCGTGAACCCTCAGTCGGAATAGATTGTGCCTTTGTACCTACATATACCTTGTGCATTGCCTTGAAAGGATACACACCTCGATTGATAAATTAATGTCAAAATAGGGTGAATAAATCGTTCATACCTAGACACCAGCAAGGGCTCCACCTCAAATTCTTTATCATAGAGTTGCCTTGCATATTCAAACCATTGATTGGTTGTAATATTATTTTAAATTTGCTTCTTCCTTGGTAACTACAGTTCCTACCAGAAAAGCTTTGGATTATTCTTGATTAAATATATTAACTCTTCTCTCCTTGTTTGCATGAACTCATCCTTTTTCCATTTTAGTATTTTCTTATATAACTTTAAATTCATCATCTCCTTTCCTGCTTTTTTCAAGGTTATCCTTGCCATTTTCCATTCCACATCAAACCAATCATTTAGAGGAAAACAATTTGATTTTGATTTCCTATTTTTTTTCTCTTTTGCAATTCTCAAGTGAACTTTGAATTATATTTTTTAACTCGTGACTGTTGAAGCTTTTGAAACCAGTTTTCTCCTTCCGAATTAATCTCTCTAGCATGGTCTTAAAGATAGTACAATTTTCTTGTATTAGAAGAATTTTTCCCCTTGATAATGATTATCGAGAGCATTGGGTTTTCCTCCTATGTTGCCTTTCTTCCAACCATGATAACCTTATATAAATTGGGTTATGGTTTGATTTTAAGTCCCAAATATACTCTCCAGTACTAACTTTGTCTATCTTTTCTATCAAGCTTTGTGAACACATCACATAGTCAATGACACTTGCCCCATTGTATGGGTTGCAAGTGAAGTTCCTATACCTTTTCCATATATCTAGACCATTGCAAATAATTAAGTTGAAAGCCCAACACAATGTAAGTAACTCCTCCCCAAAATTATTGCTAACTTTGTCATCTTTTGAACACCTCACCCTTTGGGGATTCTCCTCTTCATTGAGCCAAATAGGATTGTTATATTCTTTGCAACAAGGAATGCTAGCTTGATTATTTGTTGTTCTAGCATTGAAATCTCCCACTAAAAAAAACCTCTCCCTGTTGAGAGTACATGAAAATATCTTGTTTTAAAGTTGCATATGGATCCTTGCTGTCAAGCCCATTATTTTTGTAAGTTTTTGAGACTTGAGGGGAAAAATAACATGTTGCAATTCTGACGTGATTCTCATTCTTTGATATTTTCAACCATAAATATTTTTTATTTGCATCTTCTTTAATTAACCGAATGTGATGACCTTATTTTTCTTTCATTAAAACTAGTATTTCCCCATACCCTTTGCCATTTTCTTCTACCTTTTTCCAAACTGCGAACTTCAAATAATCGTCAAACACTAGAGTTTTGCAACCATATTTCTCATGAGTTTCCGTGAGACAAATTATGTTTCTAGCTTCTGCAATAGGCCCTAAACCACGTCCCCTCCTCCAAGGATAACCTCTACAATTCCAACAAACTAAACTTAGGTAGATTTGGGTAGGATTTGATTGCTACGCAGTTTGACACATAAGACTCAAATTTGATTCTTGACCTTTTTTCGTCCATGTTTCTCTTGTTGTTTTCATCCATATTATTGAATTCTTTGATTTTTCTTTACTGCCAGCTTGCTGTCCTATTTTTCCCAGAGGCCCAAACACTACAATAACGACTTTACCATTGTACAACCATGCCCTTTTCCCTTCATTTCTTGTTGTTATAATTTTCTCCACTTCATCCATTCTCTCCTCTTGTTGTTTTTTGTTTAAATCTTCATCGAGGAAGAAGTGTGAGCTTTTCAAGAGTTCCTTTTTGCCCAAAAGCTGGTGTTTGTCTTGTACGCTTGCCATGGTGACTTTCATGGGTCTAGGCCTCTCTTCAAATATCCTCCCAACCCTCCTTGCTTGGCAAATTTTCCCTTTCCAATGTAGTTTCTCTTTCAAAAAGTCTCTTGTCAAATTGAGAGTACTTTCATTCTTCCCATAATCTCTTATTCCCCTGATAATAATGTTTGTTTCATGTCTTTCTTTGTGTTTTATTTCTTGTGCTCTACGAGCACTTGCATCTTCTTCTTCATCTTTCCTTGTGTAACCATTAGCATCTTCAACTCTAGCTTTGATTTCTTTTGGACTATCTTTCCCATTGTTCCTTTTTTCCTTCTCTTTGGAAATGTCTGTTTGCTAAGATACGTGTGTATCTACTTGAGTTTGTTTAGAAATTATCACATCCCTATTTGTTGTTATTAATTCTTTCATGCTTTGCTACGCTATCTTCATGCTTTTCCATTCTTGTTTTCCTGTCTCTAGAGCCTCCTATAACATTGTTACTTGTTCTTTTAAAATTTTATTACCTTCCATTAGACATCGGTTTACAACTATGATCTCTAAAATTTTGTGGCCCCTTTCCTATTATTTGGCTTCCAAATCTCCAGCCTTGTCCTGACCTTCATCAGTTCTTGGACGTATAGATCTGATGACCAACTAAGAGGTGTAGATGTGGGACTCTAAGTGATTGATTCTCCTTTATTTTTGCTTTTCTTATTTATTTTCTTTCTTCGGATCAGTGTTCTTTTAATTTGTCCCCATTTAAGGCGAGCAAGCCTACACCTTAAAATGACCTCATATTTCTTTGCATTTACCCAAATCCACTTTCCTATTTTGTCCATTGAAGCAATTTTGACTTGACCCAAATGATTTGTTTCCACAAAATCTGAGATTTCCTTGTCATTTTTAACATTTTTACCATTTTTAGTATTGGCAGCAGCTTCCTTCCCTTTCCCTTGCATCAATTTTTCTGTAGCAGCATCATAGGCATCCCTGTTCTTTACACCTTGGCTCTATGAGAGTTTAGGTCTTGCTCCCACATCCAACAATGACGACTGACCTTCGATCTATGACAGATCATTCCTCGTTCTTTTTTTCATTTCACGTGTCATTAATATTGCAAATTTGTGTATCTTCCAAGATAGTGGTAAACACCATTTAAAATCCAATAATAAAGATACTATTAAAAGTAGGGTAAATTTCTCAGGCAAGAAGGGTTGAAAAATATGTGAAGGGAGGCCCCAATTCATAAAAGTCATCATAGTAAGCGTGTAAGATAAACACTATCTCTTAAGCAAAAAGAAACTCTTGAAAGGCTCACACTTCTTCTTAGATAAATATCTAACTAGCAAACACCAAGAGGAGAGAAGAGAAGAAGTGGAGAAAATTAGAGTAGCAAGAAACGAAGGGAAAAGAGCATGGTTGTACAATGATAAAGTGGTTATTGCAATGTTTGGGCCTTATGACAAAGTAGGGAAGCAATTCGGAAACAAAGTAAAAATAGTTAATTCTATAATAGAGAATAAAGCAATGGGAACAACATGCATGAAAATGGGTGAAGACTCAAAGTTGAGTATTGTGTGCCAAGCCGCATAGCAATCAAATCCTACCCAGGTCTACCTAAGTCTAGTTCATTGGAACTGTAGAGGTTACCCTTGGAGGAGGGGACCTAGGATAAGGCATATTGCAGAAGGTAGAGACATAATTTGTCTCATAGAAACTCATGAACATGATGGTTGTAAAACTCCTATGTTTGATGGTTATTTGAACTTAGCATTTTGGAACAAGGCAGTGGAAAATGGAAAAGGGTATGGAGAAATCTCATTTTAGTGAAAGAAAAAGAAGGTTGTCACATACTATTTGTGAAAAAAGGATACAAATAAACATTATTCATAGTTAAAAATTACAGAGAATGAGAACCACATAAAAATTGCAACATGCTATATTGCACCTCAAGTCTCAAAAACTTACAAAAATAAGGAGTTAGATAGCAAAGACCCATATGCAGCGTTAAAACGGGATATTGTTGTATATTATTAGTGGGGAGAAGTTATTTTAGTGGGATATTTCAATGCTAGAACAAAAAGTCAACAAGTTAGTATGTTTTGTTGCAAAGAGGATCACAATCCCATATGGCTCATTGAAGAGGAGAATCCTGAATGGTTGAGATGTTCAGAAGACGACATAGTTAGCAATCATTTTGGAGAGGAGTTTCTCGTGTTGTGTGGTGCTTGCAACTTAATTATTTGAAATGGTGTAGATAAATGGAAAAGGCATGGGAAGGTCACTTCGAGCACATACAATGGGGAAAGTGTTGTTGACTACGTTATATGTTCACAAACCTTGATAGAAATGATAGATGAAGTTAAGATTGGAGAGCATATGTGGGATTTAAAATCAGACCATAACCCAATTTATATAAGCCTATATTGGTTAGAATAAATGCAACATAGGAGGAAAACCCAATGTTCTCGACAATCGATATCAAGGGGAAAAATTCTTCTAACACAAGAAAATTGCACTATCTTCAAAGAAATATTTGAGAGATCAATTAAGAAAGGGAACAGTGGTTCCCAAAGCCTCACTGGTCATGAGCTAACAAATATAATTTAGAGTGCACTTGAGAAGTGTAAAAGAGAAAAAAGGAAGAAATATGAATCAAATTTTTTTCTGGTAAATGCTTGGTTTAATGAGGAATTTGAAATGGCAAGGAAAAGCTTGAAAAGTGTAGGCGAGGAGAATATGGATGTAATTCTATATACACAAATTTCAAAAAGTAAAAAAGATGAGTTCATGCAAACAAGTCGAGAAGAGTTAATATATCTAGGCAAGAATAACCCAAAGCTTTTCTAGCAGGAACTTCAATAAAGGAAGAAGAAAATTAAAAATAATATTGCGGCCAATCAATGGTTTGACTATGCAAGGCAAATTTATGAGAAAGAATCAGAGGACAAGCCCCCTCTCAGGATCAACACAACTACAAAGCTTTTCACATTACAGGAGCTATAGACAGGAATTAAGAAGTTGAAAATAGGAAAGGCAAAGGACTTGGTTGAACTTCAAGAAGAATATATAAAGTGGGGAATGGACATTCTTGCACCACACATCATGGAAATATTCAACAACGTCATTTGACAAGGATTCTGAAGAGATAGGAGAACTAGTCTAGCAATACCCCTTTTTAAAAGTGGACGTATTAATAATCCTTCCAACTACAGAACCATTATTATCAATCCTTTGTTTTCAAAGATCTTCAGTGGCATGGTAGAAAATAAAATCAGTAAGTGGGCAAAAGTCAAAGAAAATAGGGAAAAAGGGCAAGCATGTTTTACACCAAAGCATTCTACATTAGATCATGGTATCACGTTGAGGCACATTATTGAAAAGGTTTGGGAGGGCAAAGAAGAAGTATTTTTCTACTTTGTTGACTTCAAAAAGGCATTTGACACAGTCCCTAGAGATAAGTTGTGGAGTAGAATGGAAGAACTTGAAATTCCTTTGCATTATAGAGTTGCAATCCATAGCCTTTATGAAGAGGTGAATGTCAAAATTAGAACTTCAATACGCATTTCAGAAATTTTTAAAAGTAACATCAGAGTCAAGCAAGGTTTCCCTTTATCCCCTACTCTTTTTGGTCTATATATTGATAAATTGGAAGAGTGGCTAAATCTGTAAGGTGGGACAGTGTTTGATTGGGGGAGTTTATGATAAAGCTTATTTTATACGCTGACGACCTTGTATTGATTGCTAAATCAACCCAGGGATTGTAAATCACTTATATGCCCTTAATTATTTTTGTAAAACAGTGGGGATGCAATTCAATACCATCAAGACCAAAATAATGATTTTATCAAATAAAAACAAGAAAATCCTTAATATGTTCTTCTTTGAAGGCAACATTCTTGAAGAAGTAAATGAATACAAGTACTATGGTATTGATTTCAATGACAAGCTTAATTAGGAGCACTGCAGAAAGAAGAGAATTTTAGGAGGGTGGAAATCCTTATATGTTCTTAAAAACAAATGTAGAGAAGCAAAGTTATGGGATTGGAAAACAATTAAAGTGCTTTTTGGGCTCCTAGTTTTTCTAGTGATATTATATGGCTATGAATTATGCGCTAGGAGCATCCCTTTCTCAAAATGGAATCAGGTTGACAAAATCCAAAAATGCTTAATCATGAGTAAGTTTAAAATAAAAAGTTTGGTTTCTTATGAGATAATGGTAAGTGAAATAGGATCAGCTTCCATCAAATCAATTTCTATGGTGTGTCTCTTAAGGTATCTACAAAGAATTGAGAAAATGCGAAAAGGTAGATGGCCTAAAGTTATCTTCAATGAAGGAATGACTGAAAGAAAGAAATCATGGGTGAGACTAAACAAAAATTGGATGCAAACATGAAATATTAACCTCAATTCATGTCCCAAAAATAGCAAGGATTTAAAGAGTTTTGTTATGGAGAATTTTCGTAACCATATATGGTGAAAAGAGTTGGGTAGAAAGAAGTACAACTACATTCAAGAATTCAACCCCACTTGTGATCTCAAACAAAAAGAGTACATTCGAGCTAGAATTCCATGGAGAGAAAAGATTCTCATTTCTTAATTAAGAACTAACTCACATAAGCTACGATGCGAAACAGGTCGGTCGAAATGACCTAAATAATCTTGGGAAGAAAAAGTGGACTTTTTTCACTTCTGGGGCAGTGGAATTGGAAAACATTTCATTTTGGAATGTGATGCTTTCAGAGAAATCAGAGATAGTTACAACAGTAGATTAACATCGATTCCTTGGAATTATATTTTCAGTGAGGGGACCGTTAGAAGGTTGGGTTAGCTCATCATTAATTTGAATAATGAGAAGATTGAATTGCAAAAGGAAAAAGGCAAGGAAGCTAGTGGTCCCATAGACTATATCTCGTCTTGTGGATTGTTAGGTCCCTATAATACTAGTGTAACCTCTTATTGTTATTAGTACAACCCCCTTATTATATTGTTCTGCCTGTGTAGTCCCCATATTGTTATTATTATGCCTCATAGAAGCCCATTATTGTTATTATTATGCTCTTACATTATTATTGTTATGTCGACTCCGATTATATTATGACCCCTTAGACTCTTATATATAGAAAGGATGTCTTGTCATTTGTATCATCCAATAATTGTTCATTTGTGTAATGTAAATGAGGTTCCCCCCTTGAATAGGTTGGTTTCTAAGACGTTGATCTATAATTTCTATCTTTTTGTGAGTTGGTTTCATAACATTTGGTATCAGAGCTTTGGATTCTAGGGTTTCGCTAATCCAAACAGGCCATCATGGAATTTTCGCTATAACTTTTTTCTACTACGTTTCAGAAGCTAAAAAAAACACATTTGAGCATAAATTTGTCTGAACTTCAGGTCTGAATTTTAGAGCTTGTGTCACTATATTTGCGGAGATATGATATGAGGAAGTTAGGGTTTTTGCAGACTCCTGAATTGCATCTTAAATAGGTGACCTTGGGAAAATTGTCATAGCTTCTTCTCTGAGTAATAGGTTGAAATCTCATCCGAAGTTATATAAATAGGATGGACTCTAGTTTTTTGTGTATATTTTTCAGATCTGAAGGTCAAAACAGTGACACATGGCACTTCATACAAGTTTTCTCTTCTGAAAAAGTATATAATCAGGTTATCTTGGGAGATTATGCATAACTCTTTCTTGGAGAATCCAATTTCGATCAAACTGGTGTCATTGGAAAGACGACACAGAGGGCTACAGCAGGTCATGATTTCAGAACTGGAAGATCTGAAATTACATAGTTATAGTTGTTTCAATATCGAGCTCCCAAAATCAAGAAAAGGAAATATGAGGAAGTTTGATGGCAAGGATCCGGTAAATTGGATACTACAGATGGAGTAATATTTTCATCTACATGAGGTGCAACTATTGCAAAAAGTACATATTGCATCTTCATATTTATAACTGGATAAATTTTTATGGCATAAAGGGCTTTGTTCTCGTAAACCACATGTTACGTCGTCAATTTTTAGGGAGGAAATGATAGCACATTACGAGCATACAAAGAGAAAAACCTTCTTTAGCCAATTGATAAATCTCAAACAAAAGTGCTCAATGGTAGAGCACATTGAGGACTTTCAAAAATTGAATATAAGGGAAAATGATATTCCAGAGAAGCAGAGGATTGATGTCTCCATAGGTACTTTAAAGGATAACATTTAATGTGAGGCTCGTCTTTGGAACCTGATTCATTGGAGAAGGCATTTAGGTTGGCAAGGAAAGTGGAATGCAAAATTATTGCAACAAGGAATTCTACCCCTCACAACTATAAAGATGGAAGTGTTGTTTCTCCTAGCCTTCCACAACCTACAACGTTGACACCACCACAATTGGAAGAAAAAAGAGCAAAAGAACTTTGTTACAATTGTGATAACAAATACATTTAAGGTCATACATGTGCTGAGAAGAAATTATTTTGCATTGATTGTGAAGAGGAGGAAGAAAAGGATCAAGAAACATCAAAAGAAGAGGATATACACCACGAACCAACCCCAGAGAAAGAAATCTAACCATATCTTGTAAAGCATTGGCAAGAATTACCACTCCTCAAACTCTCAAGATAGAAGGACATATCAAGAAAAACGAGGTTCAAGAAGTGAAAGATCACATTGAGAAAGAAGAAATTAATCTGACCATATCTTGTAATGCATTGGTTGGAATTACCACTCCTCAAAATATCAAGATAGAAGGACATATCAAGAAGAAAAATGTTCAAGAAGTGAAAGATCACATCGAGCATCAAGAAATGCATCTGACCATATCTTGTAATGAATTGGAAGAAATTATCACTCAAACTCTCAAGATAGAAGGACATATCAAGAAGAAAAAGATTTAAGCAGTGAAAGATCACATCGAGCATCAACAACAAGTTCTCCAACTTTTAAAGGATAACACTACTTTGGTGCAGAATTGAATGAAACAACAAGAATATCAACATCACATTGAAAGAAGTTTTGATGTAGGCAATTGGGTATTTTTATGGCTACATCTCAAGCAAGCTATTTATGAGAAGGAAATGTTGGCAATACTACATGCACTTAAGAAATGGTGACCTTACCTAAAGGGAAGACACTTCAAGGTAAAAATGGATCATGATATTCTTAAATACTTTTTAGAACAAAGATTATCTTTAGAAGAACAGAAAAAATGGATCACAAATATGTTGGGTTATGACTTTGAGATCATCTACAAAAAAGGGAAGAAAAATGTTGTTGCAGATGCACTCTCAAGAAAGGATGAGGATGTGGAAGCATTATTTTGTGCTATTTCTATTATCCAACCAGATTGGATAAACGAGGCAAGGGATGAATGGAAGAAGGATGAAGAAGTGTGGCCACTCATTCAAGAGTTGCAGAAGATCCTAGTTCAAATAACACTGCCATAACTTGACGAGGAAGGAAAAGTCATATTGGAACCTAGAGCAGTCATAGAAACAAGAACCCGACAGCTACAAAACTGATCAATTTCAGAGTATCTCATCAAGTGGAAGAACTTACCCGCTAAAGATTCCAGATGGGAGGACAAGAATTTTATACAGAAGTATCAAGAATTACTCAAGCGTTGAGGAAAACACTTTTTGAAGGAGAGGGGCATGTTGGGTCACTATACTACTAGTGTAACCCATTATTGTTATTAGTACAACCCCCTTATTATATTGTTGTGTCCACGTAGTCCCCATATTGTTATTATTGTGCCCCATAGAAGCCCACTATTTTTATTATTGTGCCCTTACATTGTTATTGTTATGTCGATTTTGATTATATTATGACCCCGTAGACTCCTATATATAGCAAGGATGTCTTGTCATTTGTATCATCCAATAATTGTTCATTTGTGTAATGTAAAGGACATTTCTGCCTTAAAGAGGCTGTTTTCTAAGGCGTTGATCTATAATTTCTATCTTTTTGTGAGTTGGTTTCATAACATGGACGTTAAAATTTCATTTCATTTCATTATTACACATTTCAGAATTATTACTTAAGATTGAAACTAGACATGAAGGAAACATCAATTAAATGGTCCAAACGTATTTTATTTTTTTCATCTATTTGTTAAAATACCTAAAGAGAGAAAAATAACATATTAGTTAGAATTCCCAAAGAGGGAAAAATAACATGTTAGTTAAAATGCAGAGAGAGAATACCCAAAGAGAGAAAATAAGAATATTATCTTGATGAGAATGAAATCATGGTTAGCTTTGATGTTATTTCATTATTTACCAAAATTCTTGTCCCTGATGCCATTGATCTCATTTCTAAGCTTGTAGATCCTGAAACTCTCAACCTTATCAAAATTTTTCTAACCACCACCTTTTTCACCTTTGACGTGTTTGTTACGAACAAACTGAGGGCACAACCATGGGCTCATCCCTAACCCCTATTGTCGCTAACATTTTTATGGAATACTTTGAAACCATGGCCCTTGATACCTTTCGCCTTAAACCTACATGTTGGAAGTGTTACATATATGACACCTTTTTCATATGGTCCCATGGTATATCAGCGTTCCATGAATCTTTCTCATCTCAATAACATCTCCCCCCACATCCACTTCACTATGGAGCTACAAGAGAGCCAATCCCTACCCTTTCTAGATGTCCTTGTCTTGCACCTCTCTGATGGTTCCTTACCTCACCAAGTCTATCGAAAGAAGACTCATATAGATAGGTACCTTCATGATAACTCCCACCACCATCTTGCTCAAAACTTTGTTGTTCTCAAAACCCTTGTCCCCCGAGCCATTCAAATCTCCTCCACCCAATCCTTTCCCAAGGAAAAATCCCATCTCTATAAACCTCTTAAGTCTAATGGTTATTCCACTTCCCACATCAACAAACCCTTCCACTCTATTTTCCATCCCCACCCTAAAAACCTTCCCAACACCCCTCCCTTAGCCAAGGTAACTGTATCTTACATTCTAGAAGTTATCAATCTTTTATCCAAGATCATTTCTAAAAATAACATAACAACTTCTTCAAGCCCTAGAAAACCCTTAGCCAGCTCTTCAAATCAGACAAGGATAAAAATGACCCTATGTTAGGTCCCGAAGTCTATGAGATCACCTTCTCATGTGGAATGTCTTACATAGGACAAACCAGTAGATCATTTAAAACTTGGTTGAAAGAACACATGGCTGACACCATCCACAATTACATTGCAAAATATACCATTGTTGGGCACTCCCATTTTACCAAAGAACTTATTTGTGTTGACAAATCCAAAGTCCTAGCATCTACCCCATTCCATTCCAACCGGGTCATTAGGGAAGTCGGAAATTGAAAATCATCCTAATAATTTTGATTGGGATGATGGATGCCAATTAAGTTAGTCCTAGAAACCCTCTTATCACCTAAACACTTTTCCTCTAATTTAAATTCTAACCATTCCTAATCTCTTCTTCCTCTTATTTTCTCCTTAATATTACCCCTTCCCTCTTTCCCCTTCCTTAGAGAATTCTTTCTTTGATTAATATTTCTCTTTACATGGTCAATTCCTCATTATAATATTTAATTTAATGAAAAAAATCCCTTCTTCCAATTTAACATCTTTGATATAATAAATATTTAATTTCTTAACCATTTCAAATAATTGACTAATTCTAGATTCCCTCCAAATCATAAATTTAATATTTTTATGTATTATAATTCAAATTTATCCCTTTGGATTAATCCTATAATATTCTCATAATATTATTATTACCATAAAATATTAAATTATATATCAATAACTATATTATTAATAAAATAATAATAGTTTTTAAATTTCATTGTTTAACCCCAACTTTTTTGGAATTTTGACCAGATAAATTTAATTATTTTAATTTTTATTCTATTCTTTTAATATTTTTATTTATTTATACTCACTCCTACATTTTAATAATTCTAACAATCCTCGATAACTCTTGCAATAATCATATTAAATTATTTAATATCAATTTCAATTTAATTATTTCTCTTTCTTTAGACTTAGTTAATTTTATCGACATTCCCTCTATTTTCACTTTCTCTAATGGCTAATTTCTTCCCTTGTCTATATATTTTGGTCCAAAACTCTTCCTATCATCAGTTAAGCTTCTTTCCCCTGAAGATGGGTGAAGTGTTCACCCGAAACGTCGGGCTCTTCAAACAAAATACACATGTTTCCAGAAGTTCTCAACAACATTATGTTACTTACTGTGGAAATATACAGGCCACAATAAAAATTATTTTGACTCAAAAAACCCTAGAATCATGAATAAAAAGCTTGACCTAAATAACAATTTGACTTGAGCATGAAGCCAATGCTTAAAAAATTATTTTTCTTTTTCTTCTTTTGTTAGAAAATTATATATTACACAGCAATGGAATACATAAAATATTGCAAAAACACAAACACAGAAAATGCATAAAACAAGAGAGAGACATAGATATATGTGCTTCGCCCAATTTGGGCTATGTCCATGGAGAAATAACTAGTCCTTCATTTTATATTATCCAACAAAATGAAGAGATACAACCTATAGTCGATTCGTTGTAATTTCCTCTTTGCTCACACACCATCTCCTTTGTCTTTGCCAGTCAGACTACACATATATTTAGCCGCAATACAATTCCCTCATATATAGCAAGGGATTTCTTTCTAGGGGAAAAAACCCTAAATAAACATAACTTCTACTATCATATCATCCGCCTAATTAACCACCCCAATTGACTATAAAATTACAATATTTTACAAGGAAATTTACATCTATTTTTAGCTTCGAGGGCACTTCCCATGAACCCCTGCCAGGGGGCGACTCATAAAAATTATCGTCCTCCCCTGGTAGCGACAGGTTAGGAAGTGTGTCGCCCCATTATGAACTAGGGTCCAATTCTGAGATACCATGGAATAAAGAAGATAATCAGGCTCCACACCCAGCATCTTTTGCTTTTTACATGAAATATACAATAACATATGTACAATGATAATTATGAAGGTTGAACCTAGTTACATTTTCCAACACTTCCTCTTAACTAGGGAGGCATTCATAATATCACAACCTATACAATGATACTCTAAAATTGAAATATTATCATAAGAAGAGTTAGATTGATAAGCCATCATGATAACCAACATTTTTAGATTGCAAAATAACAAGGCCTTGACTAACGAGCTCTAATTCTCCACAAGATTAGAGCACAATGTTGGGATCCAAAAATATGGACACCCATACGGCAGCCTATCAAAACACATACCCCATTTGGATGTTCACCAGGTATGTCCTTCTTGGAATATTCTTATCTCAGATTCACAATCCTCAATGAATATTGGTCCTCTGCAACTACTCTTTTCTTGGATACCATGTCATATCCTCAAAGAGTATGGGTTCCTGGGACTACTTCCTATCTTGGATTCCCAAACCTTAAGAAGTATCCGTCCCAGATGCTTATCCAATCCTCCATTCTTGCTCCCAATTCCTTCACTATAATTATAGTTTTTAGTCTTGGTCTAGTGCATGAGAAATGGCGAATATGGTGCCCCACATCTCTCCATCTAAATTAGGGAGGCAATCCTCACTCCCTTTCAAACAAGGAGTAGATCTTAGGTTCCTCTTCACTAAGGAGACACAAGCATAAGCTTCATCTTTTCCTAATTAATTAGCTACTTTTTCTTTTGTGAGGATATTAGTAGTAGCTCCAAGGGCTCCGTTTCTCGCATCATCACATCTTACTTGAGCTTCGACCTTCCTAGATGTTATGGAGCCAAACTCTTTCTCAATCTATTGTCATGACAAGGTTCTTTCCATTAACCTTTTATATCTCTTTCATGATCCAAACTTAAACAAGAATGCAACAAATCATAGATATAACCATAAATATAGATATGCAACCAAAAGAACATTTCATTTCGTTACTATCAGATCTTGAAATATGCTTACAGACAGAAATGGAAATAAACTAGCTCGGGCAATGGTAGCTTATCCTTGAGAAGCAATGTGGTGGCTACATGCCTCTGAAATATTTTACAATGAAACTCAAGGGCCTATTTATTGTTGAACAACAAGGGAAAACCCTAAAAAACCAAAACTCTAACCCCAAGAGATGGAACACCAAGAATTTATGGGCCTTGTTAGGGTTAGTTGGGAAGCCAACTTCCTCAAGTCATAACTTGGTCATATTATCTCTATTTGGCACGTACAATACCTAGTTGAAAAGATCTCTTTGAGTACTACAAGTTTTGTGCAGGCCTCTTCCTATGGCTATGTGCCTACTATGAACCTAAAAAAAATCACGTTTAGGGGGTCAAAACTGCTCCAGAAGTTCAAGACTCAAAAAACTATTAAAAATAGTAAATGCTGCAATAAACAAGGAAAGAGATGAAACAAACTCAAGGTCTACGTCAAATAGTTGGGTGGCCACCAATATCCACCTAGATCATTCCTCCCTCCTTAGGAAGCAATGGTCCCCATTGCGTGTAGACCCTCCATGAGGGGAGCAAATTTCTGTTGAACCTAATCCTTGGTGAACCATCTTCTCTCGTGAAGGAGTTGGCCTTCTTTGACAACTAGATATTGTTGGATCCTCTGTTGGCAAGTGTTCTTGATTTTTGTATCCATGATTTGATCAATCATGGCATGTTCCATGTAATATAGGTTTAGTTTTGTTTGTGTGAGTTGTTCTGCAATGTCAGATGTATTTATCAATGGTACAAAGTATGGTCAAAGGAAGTCAACATTCAACACTGGGTGCATACCAAGGATTGGTGGATTGACGAGCTCAAAGGCATTGTCCCTTACAGCCTTGGTGATGGTTTATGGTAGATATCGGAGGTGGTTAAACTTGGGGTGGGGTCTAGTGAGGTGCTTCTGCAAATGTAGCCAAACTTTTCCGCCCAACTAGAACTTGTGTGTAACCCAATGTTGAAAATAGTGTTGCTTGTACTTACCAATGGCTTTGTGGAAGATATCATGGACTTGCTAGAAGATGTGTTGAATGCACTTAATTAAGTTGTTAGACCTGTGGGCTTTGAACTGGAGGTGAGCCAAATTTGTCTAAGTAGCTGCAAATGGTATGGCCACATCAATGGGGCATAGTGGCTAAAATCATAGCCTTACTTGAAAGGGGTTGTGGTCCATTGAGCTATGGAGATATTTATTGTACTTGTGTTGGACATATGGTAGGATTTAATCCCATGTGTGTGGATGTTTCGATTTGTACATACACATAATGTAGGATCATCTTTTTGAGGACCTTTTTTAGACATCAGTTTGTGGATGGAAAGTCATGGACTTAGTAAGTTTTGTATCCATCATCAACTAGACACTTAACCAAAATGCACTTAGGAATCTACTGTCCTGATCTGAGACAATGGATTATGGGATCCCAAAGTATACCCACACTCACTCAAAGAAGAGCTTAGAAGTAGCCTCTGTTGTGATACTCTTCTTTCAGGGTTCCATACTGGCCATCTTAGAGAAAATATCGATGACCAAGAAAACACAGTCATTATCATGCTTGGAAGAAGGAACCCTCGACATGTAATATATGGAGATGGATTCCCAAGGTCGACTCAGAGTAGGAAGAGGAGTATATAGGCCTTTCTTCATTATGATTGGTTTGGAAATGGCATAGGAAGTGCAGGATTTAATGTACCTCCCAACATCCTAATGAAGGTTCAACAAATTAAAACACTTCTACAGTACTGCCACTATTTTCTCTACTCTAAAATTTCCAAAGACTTGACTATAGTGTGCCTCCCAAATCATCTTGGCATGCTCGCTTGAAGGAATACATATGTGTCCCAAGAGGCATAACAATGTATCTTGGAGGCGAAAATTGGGAACTTTCTTACCTTCAAGGAGTATCTAGTATGTGTTGTCGAATTCTAGATACCTCTGGTAAAGATGCAGTCACCTCGAAGTCTAGTGCCCACAAGAGGTGATCACAGTGATTAGCGCCATGACTAGTGGTCATTTCAAGTAGTCTGTAACATTATTGGTTCTTCCCTTCTTATAATAATTTTCAAATGGAATTTTTGCAAGTATGTGGACCATTTCTAATGGTGATTGTGATACAACTTCCCTTATGTCTATATGAACTGCAGGGGTTAGTGGTCTGTGTGGATGATTGTTTCCTTCCCTAGAATGTAATGCTTCCATTAATGGCAGACATGCATAATAGAATAAATTTATTTTTCATAGATGGGATAAATTTAGGCTATGTCTAAAAGTGTCTCACTTAAATGTGGTAAACCACTCGATGCCCCTGCTAAGTAAGAACAACACCAATAACATAGTCGGAGGCATCTATCTTAATCTCAAATGGTTGTTGTAGATTTGGTAATGTGAACATTGGTGTAAAGCAGAGGTGCTTCTTAAACTTAAAAAATGACTTTTGTTGGGTCTCATAGAAAAAGAAATTTTCTTTCGCTCCACCCTTGGTGACCTGACTCAAGAGCCAAGTGATATGAGGGAACCCCAACAAGAACCTACTGTAGAAATTAACAAGGCCTAGAAAGTTGTGGAGCTCTGTTAGAGCGGTTGGGGATGGGCAATCCAAAATTACTTGTACCTTGGTTGGGTCCACATGCACACCTTGCTCATGAATGATGTACCCCATATATTGAACCTAATTCATGCCAAAAGCGCATTTCTCCAGATTGGCACACATCTTGTGTTGTCACAGGGTTTGGAAGGACTTATCAAATATGGTGAAGGTGCTCTTCCCAACTCTGGTTGAAGATCAATATGCCATCTCAATACACCACCAAGAATGCATTGGTGAAGGGTCACAAGATGTCATGCATCAACCTCATGAAGGTCACGCGGGCATTCATTAACCCAAAAGGCATGACCAACCATTCGAAAAGGCCATCCTTGGATTTGAAGGCAGTCTTCCACTCATCAAAGGGTTTGATGGGCACTTGGTGATAACTAGACTTTAATTCAATCTTGCTAAAATATTTGGCCCCCTTGAGCTAGTCTAGAAAGTCATCAATTTGTGGGATTGGGTACATATTCCAGACTATGACCTTATCCAATGCCAAATGGTTAATACAGAGTCTCTGTGTCTCATCCTTATTTTGTACCAATACAATCGAGCTCCCATAGGGTGATGAGCTTGGCTTGACGTGCTCTTTCTGCAACAGCTCCTGAATCTACCTCTTCATCTCATTGTTCTCCATAACAAAGTGTCGATAGATTGGTTCATTGGGTAGCAGTGCACCTAAGGTTAGATCGATGGAGGGCTTGACCTTACAGTGGAGAGGTACCCCTATAGGTGAGACGAGAATGTCCCTGTACTCCTCCATGATCTTATCCATCTTTTGTTGTTGTGATGAGCATCCCTGTTTAGAAGTCATCACCATAATATTCTTCTTTCCCTGAGGGCGAATTATAAGGAAAACAAGTTTCTTGGTCTGTGAAATGGGCTTACTACATTGCTTTGCAGAGATCAAAGAGACGGCGGTAGGTAGGGCTACCTATGGTATCCTGTACAAATTTCTACCCAAAGAAATAATGATAGAGCAAGGAATAGACTCATATAAAAAATGTCACTTCCACAAGTATGGGTGTAATAATAATACATAACAAACTTCAAGAGGAGCAAATTCACACAATACCTCATCCGTGAAGGGCTTGATGTTGTAGGGAAGGCGACACTATTGACTGACGCGGAGATCTCGTCCTTGGTGAAGTGACCCGACGGTGTATAGATGTGAATGTCTTGTAGTCGGTAGACCCATCCTCCTCATGACCTTTGCTGAAATGAGGTTCTTTTGGATCCCGCTGTTGAAAATGAACTGTAGTGGAGAACTCTTCACACACACCTTTGAGTGGAAGAAGTGTTCGCCCTCATTTAGATCTTTCAGCTTGTTCTTATGGATCTTGGTGGTGGCCACATGGCACTGGGCTCTATGTTAATTATTTGCTTCCCTTTGTCATTTTCCTTGGTGGTTTTGACTCAAAGTCGGAACATATGTATGATTCAGAAGCCTTCAGCTCAACCACTAGTGATGGCTTGGCCTGACACTCACTTGTGTTGTCAGTGGAGCTCTTATGGAACTCACACCATTTTCCCATGTCCTTCTTTGTCTTCGGTGTGTTTTCCTTTTCCTGTGGCTTCAACGGGTTGTCTTGGGTCATCCCACCTTGGATTTTTCCTTTGCTTTACGGTTTAGGAGCGCCTTTCCCTTTGTTCACATTTGAAGATCCAAAGTCTCGCTTCTTCTATTTGAAGTTATGCTCAATCTTGATCGTGTATTGGTACTTCATGTTGAGTGAGGAGATGTCCAAGATATCCATCTCATCTTGGATGTAATTATGTAGACAGCCATGGTACTTGAGTACCAAATTTCTCTCAGAATCCTTGACATCCAACTTCATGCAAAGGGTATGCAAAACATTGGTAAAATTTGACACGTCTTGGTCTCTTCACTACCACAGTGTGGTCCATTTTATGTATTTATCCTCATAGCTCTTGACATGATAGTACTTCTCCTTGATGGCATCCTAGAATGAATCTCAAGTGGGTGTGGTTGAAAATAGTGATGGTGTACTTTCATCCTTCTTGTTACATTAGGTTTCCAACTAGTCCTTGACGTGGGGGGCAACTTTGAGAAGTGAAAAAATAATATTTTCCTGACTGGAAAAATCATGAATAGAAAGATATCCTTCTAACAGAGTTACCCATTTATCTACGATGTCTACATCTATCTGACCTTTAAATATGGGGATGTGAAAGTTAACTTGTACCTCAAAGGGTGTGGCGCTTTGAGACCCTTTGAGAGTGGCTGTTGGAAGAATATGCGTCACCTCTAGGTAGTCGCTCAAGGATCTAGGCAAAGTTGTCCATCATCAAATTCCTCTGTCACTTGAGGGATTCCTCGAGCAAGATTTTGAAAGGATATATTTCCCCCTCATCTTTCTTCTCTTCCGCCATGGGAGGTCGTCGAGATTTGCGTGGCTAGTCTTGCAAAAGTTCGACCAATTCGAGCTCTAACTCCTTATGTCCTGACCTCGTTGGGGACATGCAAAGAAAAATAGATAAAGAGGATACCACTCTGATACCATTGGTCTGAATGTAAACAGGAACGCAATAAATCACATTTATAACCATAAATACAAAGATGCAGTAGAAATAGCACTTCATTTCATTACTATCAAATCTTGAAATATTATTATGGACATAAATCGAAATAAACTAGCTTGAGCAATGGTAGCTTATCTCTGAGAAGAGATGTGGTGTCTACATGCCTCTGAACTGTGTTACAATGAGGCTCAATGGCCTATTTATTATTGAACGAGAAGAGAAATCCATAAACAACCAAAACCATAACCCTAAGAGATGTAATGCCAAGGGTTTGTGGGCCCCGTTGGGATTAGTTGGACATCCAAACTCCGGAGGTTGTAACCTGGTCATATTATCTCTATTTTGCCTGTACAATACCTTATTGAAAATATCTCTCTAGGTAGTACAATATTTGAAACAGACCCTCACCTATGGCTATGGGCTTGCTGCGAACCTCAAAAAAACGCCATTTAGGGGGTAAAAACTACTCCTAAAGTTTACGACCTGAAAAATTGCTAAAAATAGTAAATGCTACAATAAACAAGGAAATGGATGAAACCAACTAGAGATCTCGCTGGAATAGGTAGGTGGCCACCAATATCCGCCTGGATCATTCCATCAACCATCATTATAGTATCTTTGTCATCAAAGATATCTTGTCAAACAAATCAATGTAGAACAAATCATAGCTCCCTTTATTCATCTATGAAAGTGAATATCATCAAATCCAACATGACCAACATGGTATCTCATGACATGCTACCTTTTATGCCTTCATGGTGTACACATTTCTACCATATATACTTCTAACCTGCTACCAATGTTTTCCACTCAATACATGTGCTCTTGAATTGAGTTTAAACCAAGCAGATGTAGATATATCATCTCAATTGTTATCTTTCCAAATTGTACTTCTACAACATATTCTAATAGGTAGCCAAATCATATCTCAAACAAATCATCAATATCAAAGTTACCAAGTCAAATAAACTAGTGTTAAGACGTCAAGATTTGCTACTTGCTCTTTTTAAGGACAACATCATTTTGCATGGTCTATCTTCATACTAGAATCCTTCTTCATTCTATTTTCCTTTCAATCATAAATCAATCTTTTCATGGAATGAACCAATCAACGAGATTAAATATCATATCCATCAGAGTTTTTACATCGTCCTCTGAAGTTTTATGTCTTTCATTCTTCAAGATACCATATCATATGTTTATCAATATTATCATGTTCATCTCTCATTCTTTTATGTATTGAGTAGCTAATTTGAAGAGTTTTGTCCTATTAAATATTAAGCATGCTCATGGTGCCAAGTATGTTAGTACATCCATCTCTTCCTACAATATTTTTGAAGACGTGAATTCTACTTTCTAATGAAGAGCTCTAAAGATATGGATACCTTTTCTAATATATATATAATTTGACCCAGGAAGAATTTGAACTTAAAATTTACATAACATTTCAATTAAATTGTTTCATAAATTATTATAATCTTATTACTAGTATACATTTTAATTATAGATTTATGCAATTTTTTTTATAGATATCAGATTTCTCTTTATTTAAAAGAAATTTGCATATTAATATATTTGGTCTTTTTAAATTTTTAGTACATCTACAATTAAAATGAATCTAGACAAATTTGACTATTAATTATATTTACAAAACATTACTCCATATCAAAACATATCTACCATACTAAATTTAAAAAAAAACCTAAACAAAATTAATTAATAATAAAAACAATCATTATTTGAATCCATCATCTTTAAAAACAAACATCTTATCTAAAACAATCTACTAATTATTATTAAAAAAATAATTATTAATAAGAAAAATTTATCAAGAAAAGGGAGTGATCCATGTTTGAGATTCTCAAGTATTTAGTGAGGGTTGTTCTCCCAATTAGGAATCTCCATCTTAATCTTCACCAATAGCCTGCTCACATACATCCTGAACGAAACTGAGATCACGCAGATTGTTTCTGAAGTTGGGAAGGGCATCGGGCGCCTGGTCATTTAAGAAATTACGGTGTACATAAAGACCTTTGAAACCCCTATTAACATGTACCGGGAAGTTGGCATAAAAATGTTGATAGCCTCACTATGCTCCTTGTTTTCTTATTTTTTATCTTAAAAATAAGTTTTTTTTTAAATTTATTAATAATATTAATTTTGATAGGGCGTAGAGTATGGCCCAAAACTATTTCTGCTTGGATAAGAGTTAGTTTTTTTTGGACATAAGGAAATAAGTTAATGGCCCAAGACCCAGAAGCATAAAGAAGGAGTGAAAGCCTGGCGGCTTACAAACCACCAGTGGGTTATTCCAGGTGGCATGGCTTTCCTTGAATAGCAGGGATGAATAGTATGCTTTCGCAGATAGAGATGGTTGCCTTCACCGCTGGTTTGACAACTAAGTTATGATAATTTTTCCCACCTATGTAAAAAATTTATTAACTTTGATACCAACTAAAAAAATAAATTAAGAAAGGTTTGATAAATGTGTTTTTTTTAAATTTAACTAAAAAACATGTTCATTTGAATATGGATTATGATTATTCCGAACAAAAGTGGTTAGAAGTGGAAATTCTAATATGATTGACTA
>APFE031035671.1:0-37610 GCA_000404065.3 Pinus taeda | reverse complement strand
GATTTATTTAATAAAAATAATAATAAATAAATAAATAAAATTAGCCAACTTCTCATCAACAATTATTATCCAAAGAAAAAAGTGATAGTCGACTTTCATCTTAATTTTCTCTCTTCTTTACTATTTAATCTCTCAAATTAGCTCTTCTTCTATCAAGCATTCAATTGGTCCTGATGATGGATCCCGGTTGGGATTTGAAATGTTGGCAAAAAATGGTTCTCACTGTGGATTCTCCCGTAACTAAGTCAGAAAAAATTAAAGCTTTTCCATTAATAGTGGCATGGGATATGTTTGGGTAGAAACTTTTTATTTTTGAAAGAAAAATACATCCCTCAGATAAAGTGTGTAGGGAATGGGCTCAACATATTGAATCTTTCCCATGGGATAAGGAAAAAAAACACTGGAGAAAGTGTTAAAAGGACAAACTGTAAGATTTGTGGTTGAAATTGGAGATTCTAACACGAATGCAAAAGGATTAGAAAATGTATGAATAAGAGATTCTATTGAAATACATATTTTAAAGGTCTTTCTATTAATAATGACATGGGGATATGGTTGGGTATAAAACTTTTAACATGGGAAAAAAATACAATTCTTTGATAAAATGTGTAGATAGTTGGTTCAGTGTATTGAACTATTTCCCATGGGATAAGCAAAAAAAATATACAGTGATGATAGTGTAAAATGAACAAATTGTAAGAAATTTCCCCAAAGGAAGGAAATTTACTTTTTTCTATAATAATTCCATTAATTTTAGGGTATGGGGGAGGGATCAAATAATTATGCAAAAATGATGTCATTGGAACTAGTATTTTTTATATCAAATGAAAAATAAATAAACATCTTAAAGTGTCTAGCAATATAGAGAAAAATATGGAAGTTAACAATTTATTCAAAATTGGATACTTTAATGATAGCAAAAAAAGGAACAGAGACATTTTTTAATATTATCACTCTCTTTTTCATGAAATAATGATGATAGCAATTTTGATCGTATTATTTATTTATTTTATTTCTAAATATTAAAGACAAATATCCAAGATAGACATGATATCTTCTATGTAGATAAGCGATTCTTTTTTCTAATGTACTAGTCTATAGTGCTTCAAAAAGAACACTCTCATATCCATTTTTTTGTGTTAAACTTTAAAATGTTTTGGGTAAAAGTAGTTAACAAAACACACTTGAAAGATAAATAAAAAAAATAAATTTTTTTAACTAATGAAATAAAGTTTGGCTTTAAGAAATAATAATAGTTTTATAACTTTTTCCAAAAATTTTAAACAAGGAGAAAAATTAAATAAAGCATATAATAATAAAGATAATAATAATCCATTTTTAATGTTAAAATCAAGACAAATATTAAAGGACATCAAATTGGTGTATTGGTGTATGAAACTTTCTTATTTGTGGGATAAAAGACTTACTTCCACTCAATAATCTATATAATCCATAAACATATAAACCATAGAGGGGATTTTTGAATAACTTGATAATAAATCTTAAAACCCCTTACCTGGACTATATACTTTACTATTAATACAAATATCTTAATATCTTTTGATTAATTGTTAAGACAAAAATTTTTGTATTTCAAATCTTCAAATTTCATTTTTTAAGTTATATAATTTAATTTGCTACAATTTATTCCATTGGAATCATTGCTCACATTGTTGGGTCAAAAATGGAATTAATTAATATCTAATTATAAATTTATGTCATCTTGTAAGATGGAGATCATTATACTATAGATCTCCTTTCTTTTTGGTATTTGGGGCTCTGCTAGAGTTTTTGAATACTTAATATTTAGGGTTAGAAGGGTGATCATGGTTTTGACTCACCAAATTTGGGTGATTTCCACCTAATTTGGATTCCTGGTAGGGCTCATGAGTGACCCCTCAGGGAGGGTGAAACCCCATCCTATCAAAACATTGTTAACAAAACATCAAAGAAGGCAGATGGAGTTGTGAGTTCATCTGGAGCAAATGATGGAAAATGGGAGAACCCAATTCTGGGAGCTCAATGGAAAGCTCACTTGAAATGGAAATATCTCCTTAAAGAAACTTCGAAACCGAAATTCATCATCCCAAATGACAAGCTGGAGAAATCCAAGCAATTTATGAAATATCATGCACTAATATGCAAGTTCATGGCCGTTAAATTGGCCCAAATAATAGGAATTGTGAATTGGATCCAACTAAAGTGGAAGCTGAAGGGTTTAGTGGAGTTGAGGTTGAGGGCTAAGGGTTTCTTTACTATTATTTTCTCAGATCTAGATGACAAAAAGAGGGTCTTTGAAAATGGCCCTTATTTCATAAACAATGCAGGTAGTTTTATGAGATTTCGAGAGGATTATATAATCTAGAGAAAGAGTAGTTTCTCACAACATTAATCTAAGTTTTGTTATATTCTTTGTCAGATGAATTCTAGGAACCAAACATTGTTGAAGGAATTGGTAATGACATTGGCTCTTTTGTAAAAATCTCAGACATCATAATGAGTGGCAGGCATGCTTCCCATGCCAGAATTTGTGTGTACATGAACATTTCAAAACACCTCCTACAACCAATCGATCTGGAATACCACTACAACATCAGGATCTACGATTTATATTTCAAGCATGTTTCTTTCAAATTTTGTTGCTACCATTAGTATGGGAACTTGATAATGGATTTCCCACTAACAATCACTAATATCCATGTGAATAAATCCTAGGAGGCACCACACGAATTTCAAGAGGTATCCAACTAGAGGGGTAAGTCAAATTGTTCCAAGTAGGAAAACCCCTCACAAGAAAAAGGGGATGTGCTTCAGAGAGTGGATATCGATGCAGAATGTTTGCAGTTTTGAGTGAGGAGGACCAATCTAGTGAAGCCATGGAAAAAGAGGAGGATAAATTTGATGAACATCCAATGGAGGTGGAAGAGAAAACAACACAAATGGTGGCAAAGCAAAGAACACAAACCCACAATGGAACCCATAGGTAACACTGTTCTGAAAAGAATGTAGTTTTTTACTATGTAGATTCAACAACTCATGTGATATGCTAAAACACAAGACAAGAATCTATTCTACTCTTCACTGCAGAAACCAAAAATGATCGATGAAAATCACAATTATAAAGAGGAAGAATATAAATGGCACATAACACAATATTTATCTGGGGAAAGCAATTGCTAAAAGCCCTGACTATCTATATTGCATTAACCAGAAGATCTGAGAATAAAATACAACGCTTGTGCCTCCTGAACAATTCCTCTCTGCCTCACAAGCCCGCTCAGGCAAACACTTAGCCAAATCTTCTGCTTTTGGAGCCCCTACTTCCTTGTGCAATTCCTAGAGGAATTAACCTCTATTTGATTGGGAAATCCTTCTTCCATAACTGTACAATCCAAACATAGGTCCTCAACTAATTGCATGCACCATCTGCACAAATCAGAAAATTATACAACTGATAGTAGTGTCCTTGTACTCTAGTCTCAACTGGGTCTTCCTCTGAACTGACATGCATGGGTTATTTATGAGTGAATCTTCAGTTAGCTAGTGTTGTTTTGGGGATGCACTAGTGCACTGATCCACTACTCGAATTCTACTAGTTCCTCCAACAATTAGAGCTAGTTTAACTAACTATAACTCAGTTGGATTGAGTTATCTAATTACAACTCCACTGAACTAAATCTAGACCCCTAAACTTTAGGGATCACTCTACATTACTCTAGATAGATTTCCAACTCGAAATTCCTAAGTCAATTAAACTTAATTAGCTATTACAAGTTTCTATGAGAATAGAATTACAATTTTAATTCACAATTTAATTCAAGGACAATTTAAATTGAAATTTCTTGTTGTTATTTTTAACATTTCTTGTTTCTATTTTCAACACTCCCTCTCAACAAGAAAGGAATTGAAATCCCAATCTTTAACCTTTGGAATGTTCTACATGAAACACTTATTTCTAGTGTTGTTTCTACAACAACAAAAAAAATAAAAAATAAAAATAAAAATCCAACCTGAATCAGTATGATGCATTTATCACCAAAGTCTCTGACTGCTACTAGCTCTAAATATGTCAACTGAAAAGTCTGCAATTTCTAGTAACTGGTTGTTGCTAGCCTTTGTCACTCTCACTATGATATATGATGGCATCAATGGCCACTAATCCATCCTGCTACTGTGATCCAGGTCTGGGTGTGACAAAGGACCCTTCCAAGACCTTTTACTTTCATGATGTGTTAGATTGCATTTTTAAAAGAACATAAATGAATACATCTGCATGCTGTAAAGAAGAGGAACATGTCAATCATCAACACATGAAAACATAAGTCATTGATAATGGAGTTCGTCCAAGAGGGACCAGGTCTCTGAGCCCCGATGTTAAGATGGTGTAGGTCGTTGCATTAAGTGTTGTCAATAGTGATGATGTACATAAGAGGTGATGTCGTTATCATACAAGGAAAATTCCGTCATGCAGGAGTGGCTCCAAGAGACATTCTACTACAATAACTCTTAGTCAAAAGGACTCCCATCAGTATGACACAAAACTCATGCATGGTGAGCATCCCGCCAACATGGCATAAAAGGGATCTCAATGCAAACATACATGGTGACAACATGAGTATCCCATCAACATAACAACAAAGGGATCTCAAATAAAACATGATGAATCATGACAACAAGTACATCCCACAAATGATTCTGCATCGCATCAAACAAGAATCATGAAAACAAGAAAGAATATCCCACATCAAACATCAAACAGGGATCTATGCAACACAATGCATAGCGAAAGAAGTACATGAACACACTACATATACCTCACATCCAAGGCCCATATGAGGAAGAGGATGTCAAATTATTGAAGCTATTCGTACCATCGTTCTCATGGCATCAAATCGCATGGAAATCACTGCTCGCACATGAACACTGACACCTACACTCCACTTAGAAAAGTGGTGAAAAATGAAATGAGAAAATGGAAAATCTGAATAGACCATCAGATTTGTGGCGACGAATAGTGCAAAATCGACTGTCAAATTTCTTAATGCTAAGAAAATGAAAATCTAGGGCTTAAGGAATCTTTTAGATTCCCCCTAGATTCTTCAAAGATTCCCTCCTCTAGGTACTCTACAAATTGGTTGCTCAGATCAAGAAACTGAGTGTTCCATCAGGTTCTTGTCACCGATAGGTGTAAGATCGACATAAAATTTGTCTAATTTGGACATTGCAAAAAGTTCACCCTCCTGGAAATTTTGCTCCTTCATGGTTCCACTTACATTAAAAGTTAATTAAAAAATATCCCGTCTCGATTTCTATGCCCACTCCTGGTTCCTCCATCTTTGGACACACTAATAAAATGAAGGTTAATATAAATTTTTCGGTCGAACTTTACAAGAAATCTGTTGGGCGAAGTTGGTCTAAGGTCTGCTTGTTACAGAGGAGGTTGAGTGATCAAACCCCACCTCCTCTTTTTTCACATAACAAAAAAAGTTTAAATAAGAAGGGTCAAGCTAGGCCTGCCTTAGGTGGCCCACCCACCCCACCTGTCGCTGGCTCCATGGTCTTTTTTTTTAAGGCAGTGGTTTGATGCTGTCGGGGTTGGGTTTGTGCCCCAAAGGCTTACCCACCCACTTTGGTAACAACCCCACCCAACTACAATGGTGTATGGTGGTTACATGGGGAGGGGCCGGGGGTAGTGGCCCACCCCTCCATTCATCACTTATGTTGCAGATTCGAGTGGCGGGGTTGGTGGCTTGCCACCCTCTTTTATTAACATCTTTTTTTGTTTTTTAAAACAATGACATTTTTGAAAATTTGGATTTTTGACCGAAGGAGTCATTTTATCCAAGCGACAATTTCACCCGGAATCTAGCAGATTCTATCCACCGGAAAAATTCCAATTTGTGTCTTCATTAATCCTCCTCAGCCAACAAAAGTCAACTCAACTTTGACTGCCTCTATCTTCCTCATCCGGACTCGGATTGATGAACTGTTTGCACCACCATGATCATGACAACGACATCTTTAACATGAACTTGGTTCAAGAATAATCCAAACACTTTTATTTTTGAGCTTTCATATGCCCTCTTTGTCCTATGTGTCTTTGGAGCCACCTAGATCAATCCTCCCCACTGATGAGTTTTTGGTCCTCCAAAAGCATGAAAAACAATCTACAACTTTTTTGTACCTTGTCTACATCACAAGCATCCTGAAAGGCCTCCCTTCCATCACCTTCACCTTTGTTCTTTGGAGCCTTAAGCGATGAGCTAACACCTCCAACCTCTGCAACCTATAGTACATTGTTTTGCAAATTACATGCTTGACTTTCATGACCAACTAATGACCCAAGCGTCCCACACTTTCCATGAGTTTATAACACATACTCAGCGGTCAAGTTTACAACAAGATGGACGCAATACCCCAGCTACGAAAACAATGCCAACATATCATTGTTGCTTCAACAAGTGATGGAAAACACATCATCACTACAACACATGATTTACAATAATAAGGGCAACCACAATTTTTTCTCTAACAAGTGATGGAAACACGACATCAGTTTCACAGTTTATCATGCAACACAAAACAAGACCTAACATCATTGTTGCTAAACAAGTTATGGAAAACACATCATCACATTATATTTTAAAATGCAACAAATTATTTACAAAAGTAGGACCATGAAACACTAACATATCTAGAAACCATTTTTCACTTATCAATGTGAATGGGTGATCTCCTTGTGGCGGTTTTGCTTGTCGAACAATTGTTTCACCTGGTTCATGCATCGACACTCTATCTTTAAGACGTTGTTCTGGATGGAACCTCCAACAAGTGGCTCTTTGATGGCCACTTCTATTGCAATGACTACAATAGGTTTTCTTCCTTCAGATCTGTTTAACATGTTTCCTTACCTGTTGTTGAGAGGGTCTTTCATGCCTCCTCCCTTGGTGTGCTACTATTCTTTTCCAACACTTAGAAAATGTATGGTTATGTAATCCACAAAAGGTACATGTGTTTTGATGCCATGTTTTACGTTCATCATTAAAAACATGATTATAATCGAAATGAACATTCGAAAATCGAAATTGTTTATACCTTTCCTTGCCATCCCTGGTGTAAGTATGGTGATGAGAGCTTTCCTCGACTCTTTCCTTGCAATGGAAACTGCCATAGGATGATGGGGATGTGTTCCCATCATTCTCTTTCTTCGATGATTTCAGCGATGTCTCAGAAGCATCTGACACCTTTGAGCATTCTCCTTTGGTGTATCTCGAGCCTGCAAATTGATGTTTATGCACAATTTCCAAAGATTGAATTATGTCCTGGTGATTAACACCAAGTTATTTTTCCTCCTCATGTCTCGTCCTGGTAAGGAGCCTCATGTTCGTCTCTGTAATTGGGATCTCCATATATCCAACAGAAATCATACTATGTGAAGACAAAAACGAAAGGAAATCAACATCTTTTACCTCCTCTGTCGATTTGGAAAGAACTAATGAGGGCTTCTCATCATCTATTGTTGGTGGTTCGCTAGCTGTCTCGGAGCATTCCCCAACTTCTTTCCTGGCATACCCAAGTCCTGTTTGACGGGGTAATTCTTCTACTTTGATGGGGTTGATAATGCCTTAGCCATTAATGCCCAAGCCTTTTCCTTCACACCCCATTTTCTTCAACAGTTTGGAGCCAATTCCTGTGGTATGATTTTCAAAAATAGTGAAATCATCATCAAGACACATACATGAATTTAGAGAACTACTTTTTACTTCACATAGGTCACGTTGCAGCTTTGCCAAGGCCTCATCCTTTGCTTGTAGATGTCATAGCAAACTATGTTTCTTCTCTTTCTCTTCATTTAGAAGCATCTTCAGTTCAACATTCTCTGTTTGAAGATTCTGGTTGTTTTGCTTCAGTTCTTTTATGGCCTCTTCTATGGCATGCAACTGAAGTTGCAATCGCTTTTTTTCCTCTGTCTCTTTTTATAGAGTTTCATACACTATTTCCACCCTTTTGGAAATTTTGAGCATGGTCTCATACATCTCTTTCTCATCCTCTATCGCTGCACATTCCATTGTTCACGATTACAATTCACATCCACACAAAGACCGTTGTGATACCAGTTGATCCAGGTTCGGGTGTGAAAAATGACCCTTCCAAGACCTTTAACTTCCGTGATGTGTTAGATTGCATTTTTAAAAGAAAATAAATGAATACATCTACATTCTATAAAGAATAGGAACATGTCAATCATCAACACATGAAAACATAAGTCGTTAATAATGGAGTTCATTAAGGAGGTACTACGTCTCTGGGACCTAATGTCAAGATGGTGTAGGCCACTACATTAAGTGTTGTCAATAGTGATGATGTACATAAGAAGTGATGTCAATATCATACAAGGAAAATGCCCTCACATAGGAATGGCTCCAAGAGATGTTCCGCTACAGGAACTCTCAGTCAAAAGGACTCCTATTAGTATGACACAAAACTCATGCATGGTGAGCATCCTGCCAACATGGCATAAAAGAGACCTCACTGCAAAGACACATGGTGACAACATGATTATCCCATCAACATAACGACAAAGGGATCTCAAATAAAACATGATGAATCATGTTAACAAGTACATCCCACAAATTATTCTGCATCACATCAAGCAAGAATCATGAAAACAAGTAAGAAACAAGATCCCACATCAGACATCAAATAGGGATCTGTGCAGCGCAATGCACAGCAAAAGAAATACATGAACGCACTGCATATACCTCACATCCAGAGGCCATCTGAAGAAGACGATGTCAAACTGTTGAAGTTGTTCAGACCGTTGATCTCATGGCATCAAATCGCATAGAAATGACTGCTTGCAAATGAATGCTGACACTTGCACTCCACTTAGAAAAGTGGTCGAAAAATGAAATTCCAAAATAGAAAATCTAAACACGCCATCAGATTTGTGGTGTCGAACAGTGCAAAATAGATTGTCAAATGTCTGAATTCTGAGAAAATGAAAATCTAAGGCTTAAGGAATCTTTTAGATTCCCCTAGATTCCTCAAAGATTCCCTCCTCCGGGTCCTCTGCAAATTGGTTGCTCAGATTAGGAAACTAACTACGCCATCAAGTTCATGTCGTTGAGAGGTGTAAGATTGACATATTGTCCAATTTCAACACTGCAAAAATTTCACCCTCCTGGAAATTTTGCTCCTTCATGGTTCCACCTGCATTAAAAATTAATTAAAAAATATCTTGTCTTGATTTCCATGCCCGCTCCTAGTTCCTCCATCCTTGGGTGCACTAACAAAATGAAGGTTAATATAATTTTTTCAGGCAAACTTTACAAGAAATATGTATCCACTTATTACGAAGGAGGTCGGGTGATCAAACCCTGCCTCCTCCTTTTTTACATAGAAAAAAAAAGGGTCATGGCTAGGCCCACCTTGAGTGGCCCACCCACCTCACCTGCCGCCGCCTCCATGGTCTTTTTTTTAAGGCAGTGGTTTGATGCAGTCGAGGTTGGGTCCGTGCCCCAAGGGCCGGTCCACCCACTTTGGTAATGGCCCCGCTTGACTTCAATGGTGTATGGTGGTTATGTGGGGAGGGGCCGAGGGTAGTGGCCTGCCCCACCACCCCATTTTTTTAACATTTTTTTGTTTTCTAAAACAATGACATTTTTGAAAATTATGATTTTTTACTGAAGGAGTCATTTTAACCAGGCGAAAATTTCACCCAGAATCTGGCTGGAGTTGGCTAGATTTTTCTTGCCAGAAAAAGTCCAATTTGTGTCTTCATTAATCTCACCCAGTGAGCAAAATTCAACCCAACTTTGAATGCCTCTATCTTCCTCATTAGGACTTGGATTGACGAACCATTTGCACCACCACGATCATGAAAACGAGGTCTTTAACATGAACCTAGTTTGGGCATAATCCAAACACTTTCATTTTTTAACTTTCATAAGCCTTCTTGTCTTGTGTGTGTCTCTGGAGCCACTTGGATCATACTATGTATTGTGGACTCCCATAGCAAGGTAGGATCCAAGTGACAAAACCTCTCAATGGACCCTGCCAAATTTTTTTTCCTCTTGGGACTATCACTTCACATCGCCCCACCTCTCACTTGGAGGTATGGCTGCATGTACTCCCTCTTCTCAATTGGCTCGAAATTTCCCACTACTGGAAGCATTTGCTTGAGTGGATGCCTCTACTCAATCTCCTCTTTTCTTCTCTAAATGTGGTTGCTCCACAATTCTATGAGACTGCTTCTGAGGCTTCTTCTTCTCTGCTTGAGTGGATATATCCACTCAATCTCCTCTCTACTTATCCAATTGTGGCTGCTCCACAATTGTTAGAGACTTCTTTTGAGGCTCTTATGGGGCTACATGTTAAGAGGTAATTCACTCTCCTTCTCAACCACCAAGTCTCTAACCTTTCCCTTTCTCCTCATGGCTTCACATTCATCTTGTACCTCAAGTGAATACAAATTATTGACTCGTACACCGATTTGTTTCACCTGTCTGGTGGCGATGTGTCTAAGGAAAACCTTTCCCTTACTAAAAATAAAATCATAGCCACGCTCTCCAATACCGCGATAGAGATAAGATTCTTCTTTAGTCCTCGAACATACATCACATTTGTGATTTTGAGAGGGGAGCTAAAATCCCTCTGAAAGATAACTCTACCGATCCCGGTAGTGCTATACCTTATTTCATCTCCAAACTCTATGTTCTGCTTGAGGTATTTCTCCTCAAAGTTACTAAATATATCTCTATTCCCCATCATATGGAACGAGGCACCACTGTTGAGATACCACATGCTTCCCATTACAGTGTTGGTCATGCATGCAATGAGAGTGAAATCAAGTTTGAATTGTGAAGTTATAGCCTCAACTACTGCCACTACTGTTGGATCCTTCTTGCTTTCTTTTTTTTATGGGTAATTCATGGCATAGTGTCAGTGCTTGTGACAATGAAAACACATGACTTTAGACAAGTCCATCTTTCTTCCACTGACCACGTCTTGGGACTTATTTCCCTTTGATTACTTTCCTTTGCTGACTAATGCAAAGTCATCTTCCACTTCTTTGGAAGAGATCCCATATTCGGTGTTTTGTCAAAAATCTTATTGTACCAAATCCAACCACAGTCATTCACAATCTAGTAGCTTCTCTCTCCCATTGACAGAATATTGATAATTGTGTCAACTCTTGGGAAGTCCTAGAAGAGCTAGGCTCACCATATCTTCTTCAGCAACAATAATCTTGACATGTCCAAGCTCATCCTGACAATGGATGAACTTTATCAAGTAATTCAGAATTGAGTTGCCCCTTCTCCATCTTGATCTTTCTGAGTTTTTCCTTCAGTGCAAACTTCCTATGGTCACTTATATTCTAGAATAAGTTTCCTTGTTTTGGAGAGTCGAGACAATGTGATCTCGAACTCCCTCAAGGGTAATCCACCTTGCCCTTGCCACACACTTTCTCCATTCAACCAGATCTTTAGCATCCGATGTTGGAGGCTTAAGAATGCCTTGATCAATTAATTCCTTGAGGCCATTATCTTCCAGCACTACTTCCATCCTGTCCTTCTAGGCTATTTAATTTGAGTTTCCTTCCAATGCATACTCAGTCCTCAAACTGTAGAAATCCATATTGCTAACTCTGAAGTATGAAATGCAAATTTGATTTCACCTACACAACAAACTCAAAATCTCCTCTTCTATACTGTGTTTAGCTCCGATACCATGTAGAATTTTACTATGTAGATTCAACAACTCATGTGATATGCTAAAACAAAAGACACGAATCTACTCTACTCTTCACAACAGAAACCAAAAATGATCGATGAAAACAATAATCAGAAAGAGGAAGAATACCAATGGCACATAACATAATATTTCGCCGGGGAAAGCAAATGCTAAAAACCCCAACTATCTATATTGTGTTAATCAAAAGATCTGAGAAGAAAATAATCCTCAAAAATTCCTACACAAGTATAATATAACTCTCTTCCTCGCAGGCCTGCTCAAGCCAAAACTTAGCCAAATCTACTTTCTATGGAGCCCCTACTTCCTTGCACAATTCCTAGAGGAATTAGCCTATATTTAATTGGGAAATTATTCTTTCATAACTGTGCAATCCAAACTTAGGTCCTCAGTTAATTGCATTCACCGTTGTACAACTCGGAAAATTATGCAATTGATAGTACACTATGCCTACACTCTAGTCTCAACTAGGTCTTCATCTGAACTGAATGCTTGAGTTATTTTTGAGTGAACATTCAGTTATCTGGTGTGGTACTAGGGATGCATGAGTGCACTGATCCACTACTCAACCTCTACTAGTTCCTCCAATAGTTAGAAATAGTTTAACTGACTATAACTTAGTTGGACTGAGTTATCTAATTACAACTCTAATGAACTCAATATGAAACCCTAAACTTTAGGGATAACTCTACATGACTCCAGATAGACTTCCAACTAGAAATTCCTAAGTCAATTATGTCAATTTAACTTAATTAATTATTACAAGTTGCTATGAGAATAGAATTAAAATTTTAATTCACAATTTAATTCAAGGACAAATTAAATTGGAATTTCTTGTTGCTATTTTTAACATTTCTTATTGTTATTTCAACAAAGATTCACTGGCTAATACAAACTCAATATTGGGGGAAGAAGGCCGACACGATAATTTAAATATCGATGAGAAGATAATTCTTGAGTTTCTTCGTACTTGGGCAAGAACAAAGAAAAAATAGATACCAATAGAACAATCACAACACTTCCTTCATTTATATGACTAATGGGAAAAGGGAGATGTTCAATTGGATGGAGGCTCCACATCCTTGAAAAAAAGGAAGAAAGGGTTGTCGCAACTACATAAATCCAAGGAGAAAGTCACAGATGACTAAAGTGGGAAGGGGCACAAGAAAATGATCGGGGTTCTTAGAGAAGCAGAGGAATTCTTATTAAATTCCAAATAGATCAACAAGATTAAGGAGTACCTTCTCCATTCACCCATTTTTGCACCATGAAAATAGTATCTTGGAATATTTGAGGCTTAAATAGCTCTAGTAAACAAAGATATTTGAGATCCAGAATTGAGAAGGAAAGGCTAGAGGTAGTATTACTATAGGAAATAAAATTCTCTAGCTTGAAGTTAGATGAAATTATGAGCAGATGCTAGAAAGGAAGTGAATCTATGGCCAGAGATTAAGGAGGTAGTGTTGGTGGTATTGCGTAATCTAGGACCCCCAATGGGTTCCTTTTAAGGATTGATTTGTTAGTCCCAACATCTTTTTGGGGTGTTTCATGTGCTTAGGATTTAATGAGGGTGTATGGCTATCTATGGTCTATGGCATGGCTATCTATGGTCTATGGCCCTTCAATTCTAGGGAGGAAGGAAGGATTTATCAGTGAATTAAGGGACATGAAAAGATTGTTCCATTTGGAATACTAGATCCTAGGTGGAGACTTTAACATGATCTAGAGCCTGGAGAGAAAAAAAAGTGGGATCTGAAGAATCGAACTAATGATGCTTCTATTTTAGGAGTAGATCCAAGAGTTAAATATAGTAGATGTGGAAACGTTCAATAGCTTACACACCTAGAAAAATTGTCACAAAGGTTAGTGTCAAGTTGCCTACCATCTTGACCATTTTTTTCCTCTTGAAAGACGTATTAGGTAGATATTTATTTGTGGAAGCAACAATTTTTCCAAGAATGGGATATGATCACTAGAATATCATATTAAAGATCGATTTGAGAATGGCACCTTGTAACAGGCCATTTAGATTTGAGAATTTATGGCTTCAAAAGCAAGAATTTGTTCTTAAGTTAGAGGAGCAGTGGCAAGACATCTCAATTGAAAGAGGTAGTCAGATGTAGACTCTCCACCTTAAGATGAAGGAGTTAAAGCACATACTTAAACAATGGAACCAGATGGAATTTGGGAATATTTTAAGGAAAAGTGAAGTATTAAGGAGAAAAGACAGGAACTTCATACCACTATTATTAGGGAAACAAGGTCAAGACAATTGATCAAGGAGGAAGGTAAGTTGATTTACGATCTTGAATCATGCAAGAAGTAAGAGGAGATCATATAACATCAAAAGTTGAGAATACAATGGTTGAGGAAGGGTAATAAGAATATCAGAGTCTTCTATAATGTATTGGTTAAGCGTTGACATCACAATTGAATATTAACCTTCACTTTGAGGGGAGGATCTAGGCTAGTTGAGCATGAGGACATTAATTACAAAGAATGTAGAGGCAGAAATACACAGAGATTGGATTCAAAATTGGAATGAAGTGAAAAAATCTTCTCATCTTTCAAACTTAGTTAAATAAATTATATAGGAGACAAGGAAACAAATTGCAATAAATCACTGGAGAAAGTCCCAACTAAAACTCAAGTAACACAACAGAAACAAAATTGAATTATGACACCTAGCAGACATTGAGATTCATTATGTCAACACCCCCTCCTAACCTCAACTGTTACATGTATTGGCACTTACAATGGAATTAAAATTGAAAATCACCCCATGTCTCATAGACATTGAAGCTATTAGTCAAAACCCATCTCTATACGGGGTATTTAATATCCAACGATGAGCTCACGAGAATGGGATCTTGTTCCATAATGCCAATGAATACCAATCGCTTTGCTAGAAAGCTTGACACAATTGTCACAAAAAATCACTTCAGTTGTTGTCAGTATTCTCTCTCCATGATCAAGAAGCATACTGAAATAACATTTAACGAAAGGATCACCATAAGGAGTATTCTAGCCATCATCTCTTTGGAAAAATGGTTTTTTCTTAGTTGAGTTATTGTAGTGGTATGCGTCACTTGGGCCCGCATTACCTGATACCTTCTTTTCAAGAGCTTCAACTACAACTTTAATATTAGAGACGATATACTTATCATAACACTAAAATTCTCCAATCCTCGAGAATATCCCTGTACCATTACTCTCAGGATAAAATGGATACTTCAACTCTTCAACAAGACCCATTCCCACTTGAATTTCCACAATGGTTTCTCCTAGTAGATCCTTAAGATTCTCCTTGAAACTCCTCATGTAATCAACATAGTATTTAACATGTGTTTTTCCCCTCAAAAATGTTATATTATCACATCCCAATGAAATAGACTCATAGTTTCATCTGCCCCGCTAATCCATGTAAGCCAAATCATTATCACGATGTATTTGTTCAACAAACCATTTAGGCAATGGAATATTGACAGAATCCCAAACATTCCCACCACACTTGTGAAGTGACATCACAACCTAGACCTTCAATCCACGTTTCTCCACCATTTCCCGCAGCTCTCTATATCTAGACCAATTATACTAGCTAGGAGCTTCCTATTCAACAAAATCCCACCAAACATCCACCATAATGTTAGAAATTGTAATTACTCCTACATGTGAAGTTAGCTAAACGATAGAGAGTCACTTAACTGTGTGATTGAGTGGTTGAGTGTTGAGTCAAGTCGACTTAAGTGATAGATGACTTTGAGTGTGTGGTTACATGTGAAAATATTTTAGACAAGTAGCTAGTTGGAAAATGTTTAAATGCCCTTCATCGGGTTCATTGTAATCATCATGTTTTGTGTGATGAATAGAAGAGCAGCAACTCGTGTTTTATGTGTGAATCCATGCTTTGTCTCCTCTACCTTTCTAAAAAATTGATATCAGCGCTTAAATATAAAACATGAAATTTGTGAATAGCCTTCGTTGCAACAATTATTATTGTGCAAGCGAAAGGACGCAAGGACCCATTACTGACTAGTTCGTTTACAGAGCCCATAATTGGAACGACTGTGTAGCATTTTAAGAATTCGAACAGTCATTATTCTTGTGGCCATCAAGAACCATCACTACATCTAAAGAGAGTGTGCAAAGGAGAAATCCGCGATAAGCCATAGCCAACGCTATCGCAGGTAGCCTGGAGATATCGCTGACAATTGTTAATGGCCTGTAGTGCAACTGTATCACCAAAGTGTCGTGTGCTCTAGCCGCCACTGTAATAAGCTAGTCTTCGGCCGCCTTGAAGCGAGTTGGAAGATTAAAAAAAGACAATCTCGTTTTTTTTCCCACAGACTAGTTGAAGTGTTTCGCAACAAGGTGAAGTATAAAACATGTATTTTTGGGACTCAGACAAAAATAAAAGAAAATTCAGTGAGCCATCGATAAATATGATCTATTCACAATTAATTTGTTGGCAATGTTTGCTCGTTCCAAAGAAAATTGTTCCTAGGTTTGGAAATACCATTTTCCTTGGGTATATTCGGTATGTTAAAGGTTTACTTAAAAAGAGATTCATATTTTGATGTATGTGTTATATAAAAGGATGTAAAGCTTTTTCAAAGGTCTACTTTGAAGTTATTTTTGAAAGGCATTATTTCGAAAAAGAGTTATTTATAAAGACTGGAAAGTTGAATACAAAGGTTTATAAAAGATTTTTTGGATTAAAAAAAAGATGTTAAATAAAAAACACAAAGGTGTGACATGTTTTTGAGTGGAGTTTGCTTTTTTGTTTTGTTTTGTTTGTTGTTTTTTTGGGGGGAGGGTTTTGAGAATTTTTATTGGAAAGAGAATTTAGGTTTTTGTAAAATCCATCTATTTATAAAATTATTTGGTTTCTGTAAGCCTAATAATGTTTAACGTGAATATTATGCCTTACGGGAGCGTATATTGAAAATCATATGTTTTTCGGGGGAAATATGAAAGATAACCTCATGCAATAACCACAGTGATGGGTCGCAAAATGCGACTAGGGCATATAAACAGAAAAAACGAAAAGAGAAGGCAGAGATTGTTTCCATGGTTAGAGAGGTTCAGGCTGCAACCAAAAAACTAAGAAGTCTAGCAAAAGACAAAGAAGAAATCAGGGGTGATTGGTGTAGTTTTGATCTACTACCACCTCCTATGTTTACAAGTGAATATTTTGATCATTGTGTTATCAATATGTTAACTTTTCTTCAAGCTAGAGAGATAATTGAGTAGGAATCTAATAACACATATGATGCATTATGTGATGTTTTAGCATTGAATTTTATAAAAAAACCATTGGATGAGAAGTTTTTGTGTAAGGTAGAAAAAGCTACAACTCCTAAGGAAGCATGGCAGATCTTGGAACCAGAATTTGGCACAAAGGAGAGTGACATGCAATAGTGGGTTATGTCACAAGCAAAGAAGTCAGTTGCAGATCTGAGTATAGATGAGCAAGACTCTGAGAGGACAACGGAGCTTGGAGAGTCCCACTCAAAAGTGGATGATGGTTTTCAAGAACATAAAATTGAAACCCATTATGCAAACATTCATATGGATGAAGAATATGCAACAAATATTGCAGAGAGAGAAGTAGGAGCCTCTGTATGTGAAACATAACAAGAAAAAATTAATGCTCAAGGACTCCATGGTATTGTGGATGATACAGATGATGGTGAATCCCACTGTGATGAGACACATGGGGATGATCATTGCAAAGTTATATGTGAATTGGTGAATCTAGCCGCAACTAATGGATTTGATGAAGCTAAAGTTGTCAATAAAATTGACAATGAGCACATGTATGCTTGGATATCCCACCATAGTGTAGATGAACATTATGCTGATGATATGTGTGGTTTCTTTTTTGAAACAGGGCTTGATTGTGACAATATGGTAAGCACAATGTTTGATGAAACATTGAAGGGTGAAGCTTCCATTGTAGTAGCAAGATATGAAGCAGTTCGAACTGCTAATGAAGTAGTATGTCATCTAGCAGTAGTTGATGATCAAGAACATGATAAAGTGATTGAAGAGTTTTCTATGAGAATATCCACTAACAACATAACAGTGGAAGACAACCTCCATGCAGTTGAAAAAAAGGCAGGTGTAGAGAAAGAAGCTCTCACTGAAGAAAATCATATTAAAGATGTTTTTAACATTATTTTTTAATATGTAGGCGTTCAAAATAGCATGGGCGAAAAAGTTGAAAACAAAGTTGTTAATAAATTTGATGCAGATTACAGGAAAAAGGCAACAATACCTAATGATGAAAGTGAAAAGAATGATATGGATGTTTCTGAATACAAATATGAATGCATGGAAACTATTTTTCAGCAATGGAGTCAAGAAGAGATAAGATTTTGATATCAAGAAATGTGGCAAAAAGAAAGACACGAATATGAAACACAAGAAACAAAGCAAAGAAGACAGTTTGAAGATGCAATGTTTTTGTAGTAGTCCATAGTTGAACAAGTGTTTGAAGAGGAAGTTGTAGAAGACATGATCAAATTGTTTTTCAGGACAAGTTCAAGACAAGTCAAATAAAAATTGCAACAGCAACAAGTGAATAATTCCTACATCAAGAAAGTTCAACAGAGAATGAAGCAATTTCGAGGATTTAAAATTTGCAAGAAGAGAAAAAGAAAATGCAAAATTGTAAAATTCTCGAGTCATTGTAAGCCTAGCTGAGACATAGACTAGCAGACATGTTTATGTGATAGTTAAGTCATGTTGATTCATTCAATCATAATTAAGGGGGAGTGTTATAAATTGTAATTACTCCCGCATGTGGAGTTAGCTAAAACATAGAGAGTTACTTAACTGAGTGATTGAGTGGTTGAGTGTTGAGTCAAGTCAACTTAAGTGATATATGACTTTGAGTGTGTGGTTGCATGTCAAGATATTTTAGGCAAGTAGCTAGTTGGAAAAGGTTTAAATACCTTTCACCCAGTTCATTGTAATAATCATGTTTTGTGTGATAGAAGAGAAAAAACTCATGTTTTATGTGTTAATTCATGCTTTGTTTCCTCTGCCTTTCCAACACATAACTCCTTCAACACCAACACTCTTCAAGGCCTAAATACTTGCATTAATAGCTTTCCGTCTTTTGTCTATATTCTTATGGGTTATGCTATTCAGACGGAGCATAACAAACACATGGACTCCCCCAGCTCAGTGTTTTTTCACAATACCAAGAAGTGAAGGATGTACTTTTTGTTCACATCTCTCCACAAAATGGGGCACCAAGTCCAACTTCCCTATCAGTGGAAAGATAAGCCTAACTTTGGGTCTCAAATGCCTTGTAGGACATTGCCAAATCTAGTTGAATTCCTCCATGTTGTCCTATTGGGCTATGAACAAACCTTCTACGCTGATCATCGACTGAGAGAGAAGAATTACATGGGTTTATAGAAGGTGATGAAAGTATTAGTGGGTGCATATCAAAATCTACCTTATGTCTCTAAGTTTTGCAAATCAGGCCTAAACGAGGGCTCTATTGAGTTTATATAATCCTTCCAGCCCCAAAGTGAGAAATATTTGAAATTCATTTGTAATCACAGAGAAGGAGCAGAGGTCAAGAGGAGCTCGAGGACGAGAGCTGCAGAGGAGTTCAAAGTCAAGAAGAAGCTAGTTGCAATTTTTTTTTTAATTGCACAAGAGACCATCACAGTCTCAAAGACGAAATTAGTGCAAGTCATCACATTATGTAAACAAAGTCGAGTTTCCTGAGCACTTTAAAAAGGTGCACAGATATTTCTTTTTAAACGACTGCCTTTAGAAAGGTATTTTTTTTCTTTAAACAAAAGGTGATTAATTGATTTTTAAAAGAGGCTCTTATTATGTTCTATTAAAAGTATCAAAGTATTTTTATTTAAAAAAAGGGGAGGAAGTGTGTTTAAAAAGAATGTTTGTGATTGAAACAAGGAGTTTTATTCATAGTTTTTTTTTTAACTTGAATTTTTTTATAAGAAAGGGCGTTACATTTTTTTTTTCAAGTCTTGAAAGTGAGATTCCAAAAAAAATGTACACATTAGCATTTGAAAAATTACTTCCTCTAATTCTTTGCCACAAAAGCATTTTTTGCTTGGCAAAATCTATTAATTTTTGTCTTTACGGATGAAGACAGTTTTGCAAGCCCAAGAGTATTAGGATACACTTTAGAATGCCTATGTAGAGTCAACCCAAGAAGCATTGGTAGCCATGACCAATAATCAGAGGAATGAAGCTGGTGAACTAATAAATAAAGAGCACTGAGTCAAATGTTGGATACAAAACTCAGTGGATGACTCTATCTTCCACAAGATAATTGTCACATCAACAATGAAAGAAGCTTGGGATATTTTAAAAGTTGTGTATCAAGGTAATGATATAGTGAAGACTGTAAAATTGCAGATATTGTGGGCTCAGTTTGAAACCTTAAAGATGAATTACAAAGAGAATGTTAATCAGTTCATGAATAGAGTCACAAGCATAGTCAATCAAATCAAACTTATTGGTGAAACCATTACAAATAAGAAGATAGTTGAAAAATTCCTTTGAAGTTTTCTAAAGAAATATGACATGGTTGTAACAACCATTCTAGAATCCAAAGACCTTACAACTCTCTCAGTAGACAATTGATTGGATCTCTTTTGTCACACGAAACAAGACTTAACTTGGGAGAATATTCCATGGAACAATTTTCCAAGGACAAGTTTCTCTTGGTAGGCAGAGGAAGAGGATATAGAGGCAACAAGTGAGGCAAAGGTAGAGGCAGATTAAAACATCATCATGCAGCAGAGCAATCAACACTCTCAAATAAACCAAACATAGAGAATGAGAACATGGAACAAATCGAATGTCCAATGTTATTAACATAAGAAATTTGAGCATTATGAACATAAATGTAGAAAGATATAGTCAAGTCAACAAAGACGCAGTGTCCATCACTCCAACAATGAAGGAGAATCATATGATACCATGACAAAGAATATAGAGGTGGAAATACATAGAGATTGGATTCAAAATTAGAATGAAGCAAACAACTCTTCTCACCATTCAAAATTAGTTAAATAAACTACATAGGAAACCCAGTGTTCAAAATTGAACCCTTCCTACCCCTTCTTTGAGCTCCTGGCCCTTCCTAGAAGGGTTAAAAAAAATTACACTTCCAAAAAAATTTAAAATATCAAAATCACTCGTCAATTACAAAGGTTAAATTAAATTTTTATATTTAAAAAGAAGGGAAATATTGTTCATAACATGTCAATACGTTTTTAAGTTTACGATAATTTCGAGTTTGTACTAGTGCATAAATCACTCTCACTAGTGATAGTTTTGTAGAAGAGACCAGTGAAAGTCCAAATGACCTCATACAATTTAATAGTTATGTCATGATTTGGGGATGTTTCCCTGAGGCCCCCAACTTACACCAACATGATGCAACTTGCAACAATAATACACGCAACAATCATGGTACTATTACACCTAGCACAGGGTGGCAAATTACATTGAATAACCATTCAACAACTATGCACATGCTCTCGCTCCTCTATGATTATCCTTGAGTGCTCTTTCCCTGCGTCCAATTTTTCCATTTTCATTTGAATTGCAACTAGTCATCCACAGAAGGAAAGTTATCGTTCGACGTTAGACTATAAGGTATTTTTCATTATCCTCCTCATATCTTCATTAATGTTTGGTTTTTCATTCTATGGATTCTTTAATGCAAAACTCTTTAAAGTAATAGCAACCTTCATGGTCACACAATGTCTCCTGGGCACCACAGAATCCACACCCCAAGAAATCAACATTGTGGCTAGGTACCCTAAATGCAACTGCTTGCCATCCTTCCATTCTAGGAATGGGTGATGGAATTGTTTTCTAGATTGTTAATGGTGCAAATTTTTATAGTCATAATTATATGAATCTACCAACTATGAAAATAATATCTATCTTATATCGAGGGTATTGGACTCCACAACTATAACGCTCTCATTAAAACTCTTGTTTCTTCGTTGCTTAAATCCATACAAATTTCTTGTGAGAGTATGATTTTTCATGAAGTGTTTTTTCTCTATCATAAAGCTACAGGTTTCCTTGAATGTTACAAAACATAATTCAACAAATCAATAAATAACCTATCATGAAATCTATAGTCAAATCCTATGGAATCTTGCTAAGGTTGAATATTTTCTATCTCAATCTTGCTAAGGGATTTCTAATTTATATATTTACTTATTCTATTGTTTTTATTTATTTAATAGGCGTAAATCTTGAAAAAAATATCCTATTGGTCATCATAAGAAGGGTAAAATGCAATTATCAATTGTTGAATCATTTGGCCTTACACAACATTCTAATCAACCATGTAATATTCAAAATGAAGTTGATTCTCATCTACATGAATATGATGAATCAAATAGTGTAGAGCTTGTTGAAAAGAAAACCTATCAAAGAGACACAAAATAATATTCAAATCCAAATCGAATATAAGGTTTCCATGGGCTTATGTTTTAAAACATTTAATGGTAATGAAAGGATGAAATGTTCTTGACGTGTTAAATTTAAAAGTGAGACTCCATTTGAAAAAGAGGGAATTACCACTCTTTAAGTTAGTGGTATAAGTGGCCATGCAAAATCAAAAGCTTAATTTTTTTTTCAACTTTTGGAGGGAAAAAGTGATTGAAGCAATATTCCAATCACTAAACATGTAGAACTAATGGTAAATGTTGGGAGGGAGAAAATTATATCACTGATTGAAAACATGTATTTTGTTTCTATACATGATTTATCTTTAGAAATGTATAATTCAATATGTCACTTGAATCTTCTAACAGATGAATTTTCTGCATACACAAATACCACACCAAGAAAATATTTTCTTCAAGTTTCTAAAGAGGTGTATTGGAACAAACTAAAAGAGAAGATTTTACATAGGTCATTTTACTCAATTTTAGTTGATGAAAGCACTGATCAAGTTATGGAACACCAATTGATTGCTTATATTACAAATTTGATGAATGGAGGAAGAGGTCAATGTTTAACAAAGTTTATATGTTTACTTCAAATAAAGGATGGAAGTATGTATGATCTAGTGAGAATTCTTTTGGCATAAATATATTTACATTTGGTGAAGTTTGTTGGTTTTGGTTCAGATGGTGCATCTTCCATGAGGGATATTCATGAGGGTTTATCTCCTAAGCTTTGTATGCTCCTCATTTATTAGTTATCCATTGCATAGCTCATGGGGAAGCATTAACAATCAATGAGGCTTCATCTCATTTTCCAGAGTTGCAATATATTAACAAATTTGAAACAAAGTTTATTCATGGTTTGGAAAATCAACTAAAGGACATGGAAAATTGAGAGAGCTAATGTATACATTTCAAATCACTAAGTTAGTGGTTTTACAAATTCATCAACTTAGGCGGCTTTCTAGAGGAAGGCTCATGAAAGGACTTGTTAAACTCATGCATGATTTATTAGGATTGACACTACTTTACATGTTTCTATTAGAATTCTTCGTAAATAATTTTTGGAAAGCATTTTTGGTGTAGATGCAATGCATGTGTCTTCTTTTTTAGTTAAAGCATAAAGCGGAACCCTTGAATTGTAGATAGCACAAGTACGGTACATTTACATCCATTGAGGTTTGAAAGTTTTCAAAAGATGAAAACATCGGGGCTACTATATGATTGTATTCTTTTGGGAAAATGTTTTATTGTAAAGGTGATTAAATCTTTGGATAGGAGATACATAGATTTACATGTATTTAATGTGGCTAAGTTTTGCACTTTCAAAATTATTATGAAGAAGTGAATGATATAGACTGTCCAACAAAAAGATAATTGAAATGTTTATGTGAAAAAACTATTGTGGATAAGTGTAGATACTGCTAGATGTTTGGGTGAAATGAATGAATTTATTTGTGCTATTTGTAAATCATACCCTAAAAAGCATATGTATGGCGTGATACCTATGTTGAGATGAACATGAATGGTTTGAAGACTTTCCATATTTGATGCAATTATGGCAAGCTATTCTTGTTATCCCAACAACCACATCTGCGTGTGGAAGGGGCTTTTGAAAATTAAACACATCAGTGTGTGAAAGAGGCTTCCGAAAATTAAACCGGATAAAAAATTATGATAGATAAAGACTTTCATTGGAGACACGAGATATGTTAAGTTTTTTATCTCTAAGTGCACATCATGCTCTAAATGAGGTAGATTAGAATGCTACTTATGATGTAAGGAAATAAATGAAAACTAGAAATCCATTTCCATTGGGAAAATATATTTATATTTTCAATTATGTAAGTCCAAATACTTTTGAAAATCATCTAATGAATCATATGTTTATCTTTTTTTAATGAAATTTGAGTTTTTTTTGTTTGTTTATTTACTAGTTATATTGAGATTTTATAGTGCTTTTATTGAAGCTACTCTTTAAATTTTAAAGATTTAGAATGACACTATTTTATTATGGAATTGTTTTGAAGGGTTTATTTAATATATATTTTTCAGTAAAAGTGAATTCTTTTTATAACCTTCCATCCTTGAAGAGTAGATGAATATATGCCCTTTCAAATGAAATTAAGAGCATACCTTCAAATTTGATCACTGAAAGAAAACAAATAACAATAAATGAATAGAGAAACTCAACACAAACAAAACTGAATTATGAGCAAAATGTGAGATTAATTCTCTCAACAATTAAGGAAGAGTTGGTCTCCAATTCTGAGGACCTCCTTTCAAAAGATGGACCAGATAGGAAGGATGCCATATGAAGGATTACTAGGCACATTCCGACAGTGTTCAATTTGGAATAAAATGCAGCACTAATGATAGTTTCACTATAGATTTCTTCATGTCTTGTTAGCTATTCATTGGTAAAGAAGTACACTCCTTGGTATAGATTTCTTCATGTCTTGTTAGCTATTCATTGGTAAAGAAGTACACTCCTTGGTAGAGGAGTCGAGAAGACTTTAACCGATATGGTCTATCCTAAATGCTAACTATTTCCTTACATCGAAAAAACTAACCATTAACGCAACAAAACCACTTTTAGGAGATACCCTAGAAAGAACAAAAAAGCTTTCATCATCAAAAATATTAATTGAAATCTTGACCAAGTCCATTATGAAAATAGTGAATAATTGGACGAATCAACGGAGATATAATTGAAACCTTTGACAAAGCATACCATAACAATGCAAGATTAAGAAAACGGAAAACAAACGTCGGCTTGACTTGGTTTACAGGTACACAGAAGTTTGAAGTCATCTTCCTACTTGAGGGAGGTTGGAGCTGTTATCAGCCCACTCCATCTTTCTGGGTATCGATTCCATCCGTGGTTGGAAATCTCTATGTTCAATACCGATCCCCTCCGAAATGGGAAGAGGATTATTCTTCTCTTTCTCACGTATGATATTCTCTTTTATCTGTGACACTACCTCAGACACGCTTGGTTTACAAGATGGTTTAGGCTCAACACATTTAAACGCTAGTCTGGCAACCTCCTCTACTGATATGATGTCGTAATTTCCATCCAACCTCTTGTCTATGATTACCTCGATATTATTACCAGCGTGTTCATCCATCCTCACATACGGTGTCACCTATACATGCAGGCATTTATATAATTACTGTTCCAAATCATAAATTATGATTTTAGCTTGAAAGATTAATTATAATCAGATTCCTTACCCATTGGATGAGATTAACTTACTCTTCAACTAGATTCGTATTTATAGGTGGTCTGCCGCATATAATTTCGAACAACACCACTCCAAAACTATATACATCACTCTTCTCAGTTAACATTTGAGTGCGGAAATACCTGCAAGAGCATCCCAAACAAAAGTAAAATTGCTTCCGCTTTCAACAATTAAATGGACTGCTGCAAAATGAAGAATATTACAGAGAAAGTGGAGGGCATACTCTGGATCGAGATATCCTATTGTTCCTTTTACGGTGGTGTTAGCATAAGAAGCCTCTCCATCCAGGGTGATTCTTGAGAGACCAAAATCGGCCAGTTTTCCATTCATATTGCCGTCTAAAAGAATGTTAGCAGTCTTGACATCTCTTTGAATTATCTTTGGAGTGCAACCCATGTGCAGGTATTCCAGCCCTTTTAACATCAAGCCCAGGTGGATCACATGATTATTATACTTAAGCGTGATTTGTTGAAAACCAAGATCTTCTTATTTAATGGTAATCAGATATATCAGATGAACCAATCTTTCGATCACATAACTTACTTCACTAACGTATTTAAAGACTTACCCTGCGCCGCATCTAAAGCTATTTTGAGCCTTGTTATCCAATTCAGTGGGGAAATCTCTGCCCTATGTCCTGGAAAACAATTTAAGATCAATTCACTTGTTTTTGGAGCTAAGATTAGTATGCATCAACTAGATCAAACAATATGCTTAACATAGTTACCGTGAAGGTGGTCCCTTAAGGACCCTTCAGACATATGCTCGTAGATAAGCATAACCTGTTTCGATTCATTACACAATCCAAGTAATGACACCAAGTTCTTATGATGGATTTTGGAAAGAAGATTAACCTGTTTATCAATTGAAATTAACCACTTACATCATGTATATAGTATTGTCAATATAATTACACGATATGATATGATATGGTTTCAAAACCTAAGAATTACCTCATTCTGGAATTGGTGAACTCCTTCTATTGAGAACAACGACAGCACCTTTACGGCGATATCTCTTCCTTCTACCAATTTACCAAAGAAAACTGATCCAAAACCGCCTTGTCCAATCTTCTCATTAAAGTTTTGTGTGGATTCCGTTATCTCTTCCAACGTAAAGGCACGGAATTTTGTTGAATTTGTCAACATGATTGTCAAACAGTCTGCAATACTCGTTAGATTACAAAGTATTAGGCATTAGGAATTTTCGGAGCAGAAACTCCCACAATGCCCCAATTTACAGTATATCTGAACTTCAAGCTACAAATTCCTCACCTTCATTGAGATGTTTATTAATCCTGTATTTCTTCCAATACACAGCAATAACCACCATCAACGCTAAAGCCATTATTACAGCTCCGCTTATTGTTATTCGTAGGACAAAGCTGCTCACTTCTGCCAACATAAAACTAAAAAGAAAAGAAAAATGAGGATGACGTAATGCTACCGTGTAAGACTGATTTTGTGTATACATTTATATAACCCACTGGTTAACCTGAAAATTTGAATAACTTAGATATAACGTGTCTAGTTGGGAAGACAATAAATTAAAAACTTCAATATCTTTCCATTTCTTAACATGAAATTTTTAATAATTCAGATGTAACTTGTTAAATTTGAAAAGAAAATAATATAACATTTAATAACATTCTTTCCAAATTCTTTGGCGGAGATATAATTTGCTAAATTTGCAGGGAAATTGAAAGAATACGACTTTAAAAACACATTGTACAGGAAAACATGAATACATGGGAGCGAAAATTTTCATCTAAATTCTATTGTAATGATTTATTTTTCATTATCGAATGTCAAAATAAGTGTGCTGAGAAGAAAGCGCTTAAGGGCAATAAATCATCAGCCGGTGTATAGACCATAAATACCAGGCGGCTGTATATGGTTGCTGTTGGATATTAGCAGGCTAATGATCCAACCGCCAAATATTTATGGCCCATAAAAGGCTGGTTATTTTCAGCCCTACTGAACCACGCTATGAGAAGGTAGCCGTTACAGCGCTCTCATTGTAGCGGAGTTTTGAGTTCATTTTAAATGCACAGGTTTCTATCGCTATAAAATAAAAGAAATTTCTTAATGTGGTTTTCATGTCATCAGAGCAATAATAGCCCTGAGACTCTGAGAGGCGTGTGAACAGTTTTCTTATCGGGAAAGGGTGAGGCGAGTTGCCTTGATTATACTCTAGCGTCGGTTAAACATTACAAGTTTTGGAATTTTAGGTTAAAATTGGGCCGGAAAATATTTTTTTAGATTTAGAATTTTGTCGTTTAAAATTGTTTTTCTAAATATATATATAAATTTAGCATCGGATTCTGAAGAGTTCATTTACAAATCTCTACCCAATTTTAGACTAAAATAAACTACAAAACACTCCAAAACCTATGATAAATAGAATACTGCTTATATCAATGTACCACTTTATGGATAAATATTTAAATTATTCTCAATGTACCACTTTATCAACAAATATATAAATTATTCACAAGAACTGTCAAAGACAGTGATCGTTAAAATAGTTAATGCGGCCAGTAAATGAAACAAGACAGCCCGTTTCCAAGACTGGAATTTCAAATTTATTCTGTATCTCAAGTGGAAATTTTCCACTTGATGGGGTCATTTGCATGGATCAAAATTGAACATGTCAAAACTCTTCAAAAGGTCTCTGGCACGTTAGAGAAGTACTGAGAAAATTTTGCGAGTCAAAAAAAATTTAAAAATTGATTTTTGTCATTTAAAAAAAATTGGAAGAATATCTTAAAATTTGTTAAGAAAGGCTGTCAAATTGTCAACCTTTTTTTAATTTCATTTTTTCTCAAATTAAAATTTTAAGAATGTTGAATTTGTAAATTTCTTTTCATGTTAAAACTTAAATCCCATTTCAAAAACAACAGTCTCCTTTTGAGTTGTTTTTTCTCATTTCAGAAACTCCCATTTCAAAAACAACAGTTTCATTTTGAGTTGTTTTTCTAATTGTGCATATGATGCAAGTTCTTATTAATTATTATGTCACAATTAACTTTTGATACCATTACATTTGGCAGTTTTTGAGTTGCTCCCATTTCAAAAACAATAGTTTCTTTTTGAGTTGTTTTTTCTAATTGTGCATATGATGGAAGTTCTTATTAATTGTTATGTCACAATTACCCTTTCATACCATTACATTTGGTAGTTTCAATTGAGAGCGGCTAGATGTCAATATGGGTCATATATTAGGTCTGTAGTTTCATTGGGTTGTGCCTGAAGGCTGCCCAAAGCAAGGTTTGACGACGATTTATGCTAGAGATGAACATAGATTCATCATTCAGCGAAAGCGTATAAAGCAAAGTTTAAGCATGATTTATGCTTGAAGATGAGGGCATTCAAGAGGCTTCCTAATATACTGGACTTGATTTGTTTGAGGATTCCCAATTCCTGGTATGTTTTCATATTAAAAAAGGAGATACCAAAAACATATACACCTTTGTACACACTTCCGTTGAATCCTAAACCTCTTTCGTATTTTACTGAATTTTTCATTCATGCAATAAACTTAAATTTGATTGAGCTACTTGTATATTGGCTTGAACCTTCTGGTCACAAAAATTTGCTACAAAATTAATCCTTATCTGAACTGGAGGAGGGATATAGGTCTCCTGGCTATCCATTAATCTTATGTGGTTAGATTTCTCAATCACACGTGTAAAAATAATGCATTTATTAATGCAGCGTTTGACATAGAAGTATATTTTTGTTTGTGAAAAAATAAAAAGAAATTTGAAAATAATTTACTATTGTCAATTGAATTGCTCCTTTTTTTTTTATGCTTTTCATAATGGAAGTGCTACATGTGCACTTCAAATTTGATCAATGGTCATTTGCTTTTCATGCTTTTCACTTATGTATATAGTATTTTAAAAAAAAAAGTAAATTTAAAAATAATAATTCTTTAAAAAACACAATAACTCACTAATCTAACTCTATAACATCAATAATTATTTTTAAAATATAAACAAACCTTATTCCACTAGAGAACGTAACTAATCTAACATTTCTGCGCATTGTATTAGAATCGCATTTAAAACCAATCAACCAAAAAAATCGTGACAATAAATAAACACTGCAACTAAACATATTTTGAACCTCTGTTTAATCAACTCATTAAAATTTATGACAGACCATTTAAATACTTCAGGGTTTCAATTTTTTTCACCCCATTTTAATTTGTTTAAAATAGCTAAAAAAAGTCCTATAAAATGGCAAATTCGAGGCATGCTCGTTTCCGTGCTTCGTTGTATCTACAGTTGTATTGCTGCGCCGAATGACAAATTTAAGAACAATTCTCTTTTTTCTGCTTTAATTGACCAAGTCTCTGTTGGGGATTTTTCTGGTAAAATCCCAAAAACAAAAATTAACTGAACACAGAGCAATGCTCTGTTTTTCTCTCCTCAGGATCTTTTGCACAGGAAAGCCAAATAAAAAAAAATTCTGAACAGAGCATTACATACACCCACATAAATCTTTGTATTCATTAAAACAAAATTCCTGATACAAGATTCATCCTCTTACAGAGGGATTACACTACTGTTGTTACCCAAAGGTCTTCCTCACATAGAGGGATTTACCAACACTGCTTCAGATGCAGTTCCACAAACAACAAAAGGGTGGGTCTTCCTCACAGAGAGGGATTCACCAGCATGTGCTAAAAAGCACCTTCCTCTTTAACAGAGGGATTCAGGGATTCACCAAGAACATTCACAAAAATTTACTCAACTCTTTTCACTACTGTGTGAAAAAAAACTTACTTTTACTGCTATAGAATGCATTTCAATAACAAAACAAAAAAACTTGGTTCACCCTTTTCACGCTTCTACGCTTGATGCATTACATATCCACCAATAAAATTTTATATGCACTGTCTGCACATTTCAAAATGTCTTCTCTGGAAAAATTAATCCTAGCTCTGGTTTCATTTTCTTCGCACTGTTGTGCTCCCCTGTTTTTCTTCTTCGCTGCTGCGAGTTATCCCCATTTTCATTCAACCGTCTCTCTGCTGTGTATAAAGGTTTCATTCGCGCCATTCATTTCATTTCTATGCATTTCAATGCATATGCTCCACAAAAATCTTTATTCCCACTGCTGTGCGTTTCTAGTTTTTCATTCACTGCCGTGAACCCTCTTTTCATTTCATCCCTGCTCTGGTTTCATTTCATTCTTTTTTTTTGCACTTCATTACACACGGTCACACTATTGTGCTCCCCACTGTTTTCATTTCGTACATTTTCTTGGCACTACTATGCATTCTCCATTTGCTTTCAAAGACAAAATTTCACGCTGCTTCACACATTATACATTCGCATTGTTGTGGATAAATTTTCTTCACGCTGCTGCTCCTCATGCCATCTCACATTACTCTTGTTCTGGTTTTTCATTTGCTGCTGCAAAAAACTTCACTTCAACCCGTGTGTGCTTCAATACAAAGAAGTCAACACACAATCTATACACCGTTGTGCATTCACCCTATTTTTCTTGTTGCTCCGAACCCTTTTTCCCTTTATCTCCGTGTGCAATGCCAAAAACTAAGTCAACGCATACACAAAACATATCCCTTTTATGTGTTAACAAAACAAATTTTAATATTACTTGTCGTATGGACAAAACTTAAATCCTTTACCTAAGACTATGACAGTTCATTAAAATGCATTAAATAAGGTCGGCGGTTAAATAAAAAAAAGGTTCAGGCAGGTTGAATGAGATCCATGTGCGTTGACTTGATCGGACGCATTTTGCACGCCTAACTCACACAAACCAAACGAACTTTAATGTCCGGGGGATGGGCAGTTTTGTGTTTGTACAGTGGATGCGTGGCTGGAGTGGATTGTGTCGGAGGCCTCGAGGGAAAAACAACCTTTGGCAAAAGGCAGTGCGAAATGGCTTAGCAGTTTTCTGAAATAGTTTTCTGGTCACCATTTAATGGTCGTTGTTGCTATGGCGGATTCCGGCGAATAACTCGTTGTCGTCGTTGTCCCTGCACGGCATCCGCCAACACTGCATGTAGTTGGAATTAATATTCCAACACACCCCTTTAATTTCAACTGTTGGGCATTCAGACATACCCAAACACTTCCTCAAGAATTCATAACTTTTATGCCTATTCGTATCAGTTTTCCTTTCATCGCTTTCACTGCTTTGCTCAGGCACTCCAATCATGTAATATCCTCTTTCTCTCTGCATCAGGCAAGATTTCAATCTTTGTGCCTCCAAGCTATTCTGCAACCTTTTCTTCTTTGCTCTTATGGTAGATTTAATTCCTTATCTCTTCCCTATAAGAAGATCTTCATCAAAGAATATAGTTCAGCAATAATGATAAAAATTACAGGCTCCCCTTAATTGTATGCATTGTCTTCTTTCAGTAAAGTTTTCTCAAAAGAAACTTAGATCGACTGGAGAGCCCAAGGGATTTTCAGACTGTATTTCCTTCCTTCTCCATACTTGTGTAACTTTCTTCTTTTGCATGGGTCTAGCTTGTGTAAGAGCCCATGTTAAGTTACAATCACGTGCCGTATGCCCACTGTTATGACACTTGAAACATTCTACATTGTTCATGAATAAGATTTCATGATTTCTTCTTGTAAAATTGTTTATTGGAGGTTGTCGGAGACCACAACATCTATCTCTATGAAACGCTCTATAGTCTTTTGCCATATGACCAAAGTTTGAACAAGAATAACAATAACCAAAAAATGAACTTTGGTACCTGGGGGATGGAGGTTTCCTTGATGTAGTTCTGAAGTCTTTCTGCCTTGAGATCCTTTGATGATAACCATTGCCTCTTGCCTCTTTGACATCATTTACATTTCCTTCTGGAGCTGGTTTTCTACTTGGAGTAGGATTTCTTCTATTGTAGCCTTGATTTTTCTCCTTGCCTTTGCTGGAACTAGGAGCATTACAATTTCTTTCTGGCTTCTTCACATCCCTTTTGTTTAAAGCATTTTCATTCTTGTTTGAGGGTTCACCTCCATACCCGAGTCTTGATTTATCAAATGGACATCTGTGATAGTTGAGCATATCATCCAAGGCTTGAGAGCTCTTCATGATTTTATTCATCCCTTCAACCTTTTTCTTGAGGAGGACAATCTCTTCTTCCAATCTTTCAAACTCATTATTCTTCTTTGCAAGTTGTTCGTCAGTTTCTTCCTTGCTACGAGTAGCTTCAGCTGGTACTATTTTAAGGGAGATGATATCTGACTTCAATTTGAAGATTTCTTCATTCTTTGTTTGACTGCTCTCTATTTTCTTCTCAGCTTCTTGTGCCTGTTTCCTAGCTTCTTGTAATTCAGATTTAAGGGAGGAGACCTCTGCCTTGTACTGTCCAATCTCTTCTACAAGTTTTTTCACTCTCTTGTGCCTTTGTTCAAGTTGACTTGACAAGGCATCTTCCTGCTTCTTTGCTTTATTCAACTGATTTGTCATGGATATGACTTATTCATGATGCTTCCTTTTGCTTTCATCAAGTTCCTTCTTAAGTTTGGCGAGCTCTTCATCCCTTTCCTGTACTTGAAGCTTGATGAGATCAACCTTCTCATTTTCAGCTTCTATGATGGGTTAAGAATTTCCTTCTTGACTGATGGTCATGGTCAGTGCTCCCTTTGAGTGAAGGTCATGAAGTCTATCCCATATATCCTTTGCTGATGAATATTTTCCTAGATTCTTCTTTACAGAATCAGGCAGCCCATCCAAAATTGTCTTGGTTGCTTTTGCATTGTACTCCTTGGATTCTCTATCCATCTTGCTATCGTCAATCACTGACTCCCAAAATTTCAATCCCTTCATACTTTAAGAAAGTCCTCATTTTTATTTCCCATATATCAAAGTTCCCATTGAACCTTGGAGCCTCAAATAGAATGTTTTCAAATAGATTGCCTTCTATTTTAGTAGAAGAGGGAGACACATCCTTAGGAGGATTGGAGACTTTCTTCTTTGACCTTGCCATTCTTAACTGTGCTTCAAAATACCTGACTGTGTTTTTAAAACAACTGACTGTCTTCAATAGTAACACAGAAAAACTAGTCTGAAAAATACCTGGATCCTTTTGCCAGAGACTTCACTTTGCTGGAGAAGATTTACTGCTGCAACAAAAGGAACCTTCCTTCAGCTTCTTTACACCTTCAAAGAGCCTAAACCTGCTCTGATACCACTGTTGGGGATTTTTCTGGTAAAATCCCAAAAACAAAAAAAATTGACTGAATACAGAGCAATGCTCTATTTTTCTCCTCAGGATCTTTTGCACAGGGAAGCCAAATAAAATTTCTGAGCAGAGCATTACATACACCCATAAAATCTTTGTATTCTTTAAAACAAAATTCCCGATACAAGATTCATCCTCTTACAGAGGGATTACATCGCTGTTGTTACCCAAAGGTCTTCCTCACATAGAGGGATTCACCAACACTGCTTTAGATGGAGTTCCACAAACAACAAAAGAAGCCTTCCTCACACAGAGGGATTCACCAAGAGACTGTGCTAAGAAGCACCTTCCTCTTTAACAGAGGGATTCATCAAGACATTGTGCTAAAAAGCACCTTCCTCTTTAACATAGGGATTCACCAAGAAATTTCACCAAAATTACTCTGCCTCTTTTCAAATAATTTTACACTGCTGTGTAAAATCTTCATTAACTGCTGTGTGAAAAATTTTACATTTACTGCTGTAAAAATTTTCTTACACATCCGCATTGCATTTCAAACTCCCAACAGAACAAAATTTACATAACTCTTTTTCACTACTGTGTGAAAAATAAAACTTACTTTTACTGCTGTAGAATACATTTCAGTAACAAAACAAAAAAAAATTGCTTCAGCCTTTTCACACTTCTGCGCTTGATGCATTACATATTCACCAGTAAAATTTTATATGCACTCTCTGCACATTTCAAAATGTCTTCTCTGGAAAAATTAATCCTAGCTCTGGTTTCATTTTCTTCGCACTGTTGTGCTCCCCTATTTTCCTTCTTCGCTACTGTGAGTTGTCCCATTTCAATCAACCATCACGCTGCTGTGTATAAAAGTTTAATTCACGCTCTGCTGCGCTACCATTCATTTCATTTCTATGCATTTCAATGCATATGCTCCACACAAATCTTTTTTTTTACTGTTGTGGGTTTCTAGTTTTTCTTTGCTGCCGCGAACCCTTTTTTTTTATTTCATCCCCTGCTCTGGTTTTATTTCATTACCACACAACTCATATATCAAAAACATTATAAAAAAAATAGGGCGTTGACTTTCCCATACCATTCTTTAATTCATTCCCATCCGCGCAAACAAAAATCAAAACACTTACCAACATTTTCTTACAATTTACGAAACACCATTAATTACATTAATTCTTTCACGTGCGTGGTCAGGCAATAAGGTTCAGGCAGGTTGACAAAGATCTATGTGCGTTGACCTGATCGGACGCATTTCGCTTCCTTAAGCCACACAACTCAATCGATTTTTAACATCCCGGGAATGGGCAGTTTTGTGTTCATACTGAGGACGTGTGGCTAGAGCGGATTGTGTCGGAGACCTCCAGGGAAAAATAGCGTTTGTCAAAAGGCGGTGCGATAAAGATAATGGTTTTCGGAAGTGGTTTTGCTGTTGTCGTTTAATGCTCCCGCACGACATCCGCCAACACTGCACGCAGTTGGAATTAATATTCCAACACTCCCCTTTAATTTCAACTGCTGGGCGTTCAGACATACCCAAACATTTCCTTAAGAATTCATAACTTTTCTGCCTATTCATATAAGCTTTCCTTTCATTGCTTTCACTGCTGTGCTCAGGCGCTGCAAGCATGTAATATCCTCTTTCTCTCTGCCTTCAAAATTAACACTGCTGAAGCACTGCTGTGCATTTTTCAAAAACAAAATACTCTGTCTCTTCTGGAACAATTACTCTGACCCAGCTTACAAATTTACACTATTGTGTGTAAATATTTCTTACATTCACTGCTGTTGCATATATTGCATTTCAGTTCAATGAACAACACACTCACTCCACTTACATTTACTGTAGTAAAGAAAAATTTATTTTATATGTGCTGCTGCCCATTACATTTCGTTTCTTCAACAAAAAAAATATTCATGCTACTGCATTTTTCATATTCACACTGCTGTGTGTTTTTACTACATATTATCCAACAAAAAAAACAAGACTTACATTACCCTTTTCACTTATATGTGAAAAATTTCATGATTGTACTGATGCGTGCTTCCGTTTTCTACATTACATGCTCCTCCTTCATTTTACTCTGCTATGTATATTCTTCATTTCATGTTACTTTTGATTTTACTCACCTTCTGCTGTGTTTTGTTTCCCTTTTTCTTATTGCACTGCTGCGCCTTCACTTTCATTACATTACATTGAACAAAAACTTACCTCACACTTCTGTGTGTAATGCATTACAATGCAACAACAACAAAAAATTCCACGCAATCTCCATGCCCTGCAGACTTTTCTTCTCTGCTTTTATGGTAGATTCAATTTTATATCTCTCCCCTATAAGAAGATCTTCATCAAAGAATAACTGTTAATATAATTCAGCAATAATGATAAAAAATTACAGGCTCCCCTTAACTGTATGCATTGTCTTCTTTCAGCAAAGTTTTCTCAAAAGAAACTTAGATTGACTGGAGAGCTCAAAAGACTTTCAGACTGTATTTCCTTTCTTCTCCATACTTGTGTAACTTTCTTCTTTTGCATGGGTCTAGCTTGTGTAAGAGCCCATGTTAAGTTACAATCACATGCCATATGCCCAATGTTATGACACTTGAAACATTCTACATTGTTCATGAATAAGATTTCATGATTTCTTCTTGTACAATTGTTTCTTGGAGGTTGTCAGAGACCATAACATCTATCTCTATGAAATGCTCTACAATCTTTTGCCATATGACCAAAGTTTGAACAAGAATAACAATAATCAAAAATGAACTTTGGTATCAGGGGATGGAGGTTTCCTTGATGTACTTCTGAAGTCTTTCTGCCTTGAGATCCTTTGATGATAACCATTCCCTCTTGCCTCTTTGACATCATCTACATTTTTTTTTGGAGCTGGTTTTCTACTTGGAGTAGGATTTCTTCTGTTATAGCCTTGATTTTTCTCCTTACCTTTGCTGGAACTAGGAGCATCACCATTTCTTTCTGCCTTCTTCACATCTCTTTTGCTTAAAGCATTTTCATTCTTGTTTGAGGGTTCACCTGCATACCCGAGTCCTGATTTATCAAATGGACATCTGTGATAACTGAGCATGTCATCCAAGGCTTGAGAGCTCTTCATGATTTTGTTCATCCCTTCAACCTTTTTTCTGAGGAGGACAATCTCTTCTGCCAATCTTTCACACTCATTATTCTTCTTTGCAAGTTGTTCCTCAGTTTCTTCCTTAATACGAGTAGCTTCAGCTGCTAATATTTTAAGGGAGATGATATCTGACTTCATTTTGGAGATTACTTCATTCTTTACTTAACTGCTCTCCATTTTCTTCTCTGCTTCTTGTGCCTGTTTCCTGGCTTCTTGTAATTTAGACTTAAGGGAGGAGACCTCTACCTTGTACTGTCCAATCTCTTCTACAAGTTTGTTCACTCTCTTGTGCCTTTGTTCAAGTTGACTTGACAAGATATCTTCCTGCTTTTTTGCTTTATTCAACTGATTTGTCATGGATATGACTTCTTCATGATGCTTCCTTTTGCTTTGATCAAGTTCCTTCTTAAGCTTGGCAATCTCTTCATCCCTTTCTTGTACTTGAAGCTTGATGAGATCAACCTTCTCATTTTCAGCTTCTATGATGTGTTCAGAATTTCCTGCTTGACTGATGGTCATGGTCAGTGCTCCCTTTGAGTGAAGGTCATGAAGTCTGTCCCATATATCCTTTGCTGATGAATATTTTCCTAGATTCTACTTTACAGAATCAGGCAGTCCATCCAAGATTGTCTTTGCTGCTTTTGCATTGTACTCCTTGGATTCTCCATCCATCTTACTATCATCAATCACTGATTCCCAAATTTCAATCCCTTCAGACTTTAAGAAATTCCTCATTTTTATTCCCCATATATCAAAGTTCCCATTGAAACTTGGAGCCTCAAATAGAATGTTTTCAAATAGATTGCCTT
>APFE031035666.1:4762-28642 GCA_000404065.3 Pinus taeda | reverse complement strand
ATTATTCTATTAATAATAATACAAGTTAACAATTTTATCACATTCCCTAGATTTTTGACTCATAATTGGTAATTCTTTTACTTGAAATAAAAATTAAAATAAGATTCTTTTTAACATAATAATATTATTTTAATTAAATAGTCAAATATAGCCCTTTGTGGCTCAATTATCGTTGTTTGGCCTCTCAAGTCGGTCAATTATAGTCGTTTTGTCTCTCAAGTCTAATATAGCCGTTTTCAGTCAAACCTAGCCGTTGGAAAGTATGCTCTCCCTATTTAAGATGTAGGCATGATCTGATTGAACTTGTCCTATGATTAACCACAGTTGCTGGATCAAAAATGTACTATCATGTGATTTACCCCGAAATATTTTTCTCATAAACTAAAAAAACATTTCACAAATATACCCAAAACTAAACCTTAAATCATATTTTTTATATAACAACTCTATAATAATTTTTAAAAATTTTGATCAAAACATGAAAATTTAATAACAATTAGAATTTCAACATATTCCTGGAAATAGAAATTAGGGATAGAATTTGACCCAAGTTCTGATCTAAAATGGTATATATGTATTATGACATATATTGTAAACTTTATATATTATTATTATTGTTTATAATTTTTTATAAAGGTTAGCTTCTATTTTTGTTTGAAACGTGGACCAATCTTAACTATGTGATTAACCGGAAAGACTTCTATCAACTTTTATTTTGTTATTTTTTAATTTACTTTTACCGAAGCTTAAAATGTTTATATTATAATCTTAAACTTTTTTAATTTAATTTATTTATTTAGTTTCTTTTTATGTAATTTAACTTAAGTCAAAATGTAACAATATTAGCAACATCTCTATCATACTAAAATGGGCATCAGGCTTTCACGTAGAAACTTTTGTGAAAGCCATTAATAACCTAAAAAACATTATATAAATTTATTCCGTAATAATTAAAAAAAAAAACATGTTGCTTAAATTATATATATAAATATATCAAATTTCAACTCAATACTAACTTTTTAATTATTTAATTAAAACTTTTAAAAATTAAAAATTGAAACTTAGATGGTATGTTTATCAACATAGTCACTACAATATAGAAACTGAATTTGGCCCAACCTATGAATGACGGTGAGAATTTGGTTTTGCAATCTTTGCCTGGCTTGTTTTTATCGATTCTAATGTGTATGTTTGTGTGCTCACTATAATTACATTTTAACGATTAACTCATCATAATTATGGCACTTAGTAACTATTAACTCATAATAATTATGACACTTCCTAAGTGCAATGTGGATTTTTCATATATATATGAGTGTAGGCTAAGAATATAATTTTAAATGAAATTGAGATCCTAGTATGCTTATAAGAGGAATTTTGTAACTGACATAGTATTTTAAATCTTTAACTTTAAATTTTCAATTATGTTTATATATATTAGTAATACTACAAAATTCATTATTACTATCAATACAAATATATTAATCATTGATTTAAAGCAGCCTAATTATGTATGGTCCCAAAAACATAAATAGTCATTATTTATATTACATTGTAATTTACTTTTGGGTAAAGTAAAACAATATACACAGAAACTATCTAAAAAACCATTCCAAAAATATGACCAAAACTGAATCATAAATCTGAATTCTATTTTAAATATGCCCAAATATTTGAGAAAAAAAAATTAAAAACATAATGAATAACAAAAATGGTTGTTTGCTACTAAATCTTCTCAACCCTTTCTAAATTGCAAAATCTCTACATTATGTGTATCCTTTTGAACATGATAAAACTTATTACTTCTGCTTCTTATCCATATTCATTCGTTAAACCTAATTTATAGTTTTTAATCTTAACTTATAAATATGAATTATATGTTACAACAGTTTTTATATATATATTAAATAAGTTGAATCTTAAAATAGTTCTAAGTTATTAAAAAATATATTATTGCACGTTGAGTTGTTTACACCTTTAATTTTAACCGATATATAGCAATAACCTAACAAATTGATAAATCATATCAAATAAAGTGTTGTATTAAATTTTATTAACAATACATATTCAATTATTAAATAAATATTAATTTAGTATTTAAACACCCTCAATAAATATAAATCATATTAAAAATGTTAATATATTAATTATATTACATTGAGGTAAATATATTATAATATATTAAAAAATATATTATTATGGCCATTGGTTCTTTAAACCAAAAACCTACGGTCAAGGGCCTAAATGCCTATGTGCGAAGTCAAATAAAAAATATCAGTATCAAAAGACATTGGTATGGGGAGACATAAAATATTTGTTTGCGGATATATCTGGATAATAAAATTGATTCAATTTTAATGATTGCACTGTAACCGACAAAAGTCCTCTTTTGGTAATAATGAAATTTCAATTTCGTCTCCATTATAACTACTATGAAATACATATCAGCCTAAATAAAAAGTAGCAAGGAAGGAATTGAAAGGAGCCAGGCAGGAATTCAAAAGAGCTCATTGTCATCCATAACTTGGGTTAAATTACATCTTTAATTTTTAGTGAATATATTGATTAATTTACCTTTATGTTTTAATTTTTATTTTAAAAAAAATCTAAATTTTAATTAAAAACTTAGTATAAAGTTGAAAATTATGATTATTGATGATTGATTGATAGTGTTACCGTTCACTGAGGACAAATGTCTATCGGACTATAATATTTTTAGTTTTTAATTGTCTGGCTCCTCGTCTTTCTTGGCGAGATTGGTGTTGTAAGGCTTTCTTTTTTTTTCTCTATGGTCTCAATTTCCTTTATCTTGGATTCTCCTTCATCTCTTCTAGTTCTTGGGACATTGGTGTCTTAGCTTCGCGATCTATTGTGTTCATCCTTTTGAAGATAGTCGGAGAAGAAGTTTGGTCTAGGAGATGTGCTTGGCTGTTAAATGAAGATTTATTTTGTATGGTATTTGAATCTTCATCATTGTTGATGCTTGAGGGGTCGTTGAGTGCACTTTTTTGCTGTTGGGTAGGGCTTTCTCCATGCTTGTCGTGAGAGTTGTTTCTGTCTTGCCCAATTTCTTGTGATTCAGAGTTTTCGCTAGAGTATTCTTCTTCGATGACAATGTAGTGTTCTTTTTGTGCTCCTTCCCACCAAGTAGATCTGTGGTGATCTTTTCTACTGGGATTTTTCTGGGAGGCTTTTGAGAAATTTTTGGCTAGATGCCCTGTCTCAAAGCACGATCGACATCGGAAGAGCACACTTTCATATTCGCGTTTCTGGTTCCATACATAATCTTTACATGTTAGGTTTATTTCCGCTGGGAATCTGGCACTGAAGTCCATTTCCACACAAATGCATGCATAGGTGGTTCTGGCATATTCCTCTGTTTCTGGGCACCTGCAATAAAATTTCCCAATTGCATTTCCAATGGCTTTTAGCGAGGAGAGATTCCAGAGATGCAAGGGTAAGCTTGGCAATCTCACCCAAACTGGTGCTGAGGTTATCACTGCTGTTGAAGGATCGAACGCTGGGTACCATGGCTTCATGAATAGGCCTGATTTTTCCCAAAACCAAGGGTCGGAATCTATAATGCATTGTGTGCTTTCAGGGTTTTCAAAATCTATTATAAAGAAACGTCTAGCACATGGGTAGATATTAATTTCATCAGAAATGACAGGCTTCCATACCTCCGAGATCCAATTGTGGAGAGCTGTTAGCCGCGGCCATAAACCATTGAACCGACAAATTAGTGCACTTTCAGAAAATTTCAAAGCCTCATCGAGTGAGGCCTGGACCACCTGGATAGTGGGCGTTGGGGCTTCACTGACAATATGGGCATGAGCTTGCCCTCCAAAAGCAGACGGCACTGAGCCAACAACTATTTTCGCGAAAATGGGAGCCATATTTTACTTGCCGCACCCTAGCCCCTCAACTCCCTTCTCAACAGAAGTGGCACCAACGACGGCAACTAAAACTCCAGTCACCGTTACGACCCACCGAAGTGCTGCAGCCCTAGAGCCCAGCCACAGAGAAATATGTGGAATAGATCTGAGGAAAAGAACCGAAAGGGATTTGCAAAAGAGATCTGGACGGTGAACCGAAAGAGAGAGATCTGATGTCAATAATCCAACGAAAACCAGCGAAAACCAAAGCAGCAGGGCTGCGGCTCTAGAGCCCAGCCGTAGAGAAAAGGGGATCGGCCACGTGCACGAGATATAGCGTTGCTTGACCACGTCCTGCAGACGACAGAGGGGTAGCACTGTCACAATGAATTCAATGTTCAGTTCGTATTCAGAAACTCAAACGGCGGAGAGGGGCGATCTGGAGCCGCAGAAGAGGGGCGATCTGGGGCGAACTGGAGCCGCAGAAGAGCGATCTGGAGCCGCATAAGAGCGATCTGGGCGAACTGGAGCCGCAGAAGAGCGATCTGATAATATTTTTTGTTTTCATTAAGTCATTAATCTTTTAAGAAAATGATAGATTAAGGAATTTAGACTTCTGTGATCCATAACAATGTTTAGAGAATTTTCGGCGAAATCAAATAAATAATCATTTGTCGACGCGTTTCGAACCAACCAATGTGATTCAACTTGTCGTGACGATGAACCACACTGGTTGGTTCGAAACGGTCGACAATGATTATTTATGTGATTTTGGCCGAAAATTCTCTAAACAAAATGATAGAATTTAATATAACATTAAAATTTATAATATTTTTCCTTATACATTAGGAATATATTTTAAACATAAAATAAAATAAATTAAAATTAAATTAAAAAAAAAAAAATTATAGGAACTTTGTAACATTCCCTAATCATAATCTAAAGTTATTCAAAATATTAACAAAGAATATTTACGATTGGTTAAATGCATCATTAAACATTCGTGGTTAAATTTACCTAATGAATGGTTTGTTGTGATATTGATGAATTACATGTGTTTGAAATATTATATAGTATTGGAATCACTTAAACCTATGAAAAATATTCTAAGTTTAATATAACACCCTCATCATAGTCATATGTCACTTCTGTCGGTGGAGACTTCTGGATGGTGTTCTTTTCGCTGGACACTTGGCATTGTTCTCGGGATTGGAGATATATCCACGGCCTTGAGTGATGATACTCATCCAATGGTTGTGATTTTCGTATCCCATGTCAAGGTAACCGTTTGCCCTAACTCTGTGCTGGAACTCCATTCTGTCCAAATGATTGATGTTTTGTTGCCACGCTCTGTCGAGGTCATGACGGTGGCTTCTCTGGTTTTTACCTGGTCTCAGGGAGTCGACCATGCCGCCGATGCCATAGAATGCATTTGCAGCGTACTGGCCGAGGTATGAAGATAATCCTTCCTTATACACTCATATGACCCTTTTAATTGACATAGGATTCCAATATTACTTTCTAGTGAATAAGGTTTTTAAACAATTTTTTTTATAAAAAGAGTTTGGGAGTAAATTATATATAGAAAGATTTTTGTCGAAGCTTTTAGAACTCATTGTCCCAACAAATTGAAGAACCAAATCTAATCTAATCTGTTAAATAATCCGAACAAGACTCCAACAGCTAAAAAAATAAAGGCTAATTAAGAGAGCCTCCTACCAACGATTAGCTGTCATGGAGACTATACGCCCATGTAACACAGTCAACTGGTAATTAGTTACATTCTTGACTTCACTAGTAATTAGTGACATTCTTGACTTCTATCGACCTTAACTTGGACATATCTAGCTGTTCATATATAAATTGCTGGCTTGTTACAGATATGGTGATAGAGAAATAGGACAGTTTTATAATATCATAATTATGTTAGAAGAGTAGATTTCCCAAGCTTGTTCTCTAACTGTCATTTTAGCCTGAAACAAATACCTAAAAGTCATTTCTCATCCACAACGACGAGGGGGTTTGATATGGTTTCGTTTCTTAATATGCGTTGTCCTCTGATTCAGGTACATTACCGGTCCGCCATTAAGTATTACGTTGAGGCGTTCTGAAGCAAATTACCAAGATAACGATGTTTAGTTTCTCTGGACTGAGTTTTTAGTGTATCGAGGGTTTATTTTTAGGGTTTCAACCCTACCAACCGTTATTGTCTTCGGCTATATTAATTATTCTTTGTGTAGTCATTTAAGTCTCTCAACAATGGAAACAACTTACTTTATCTATGTTTTGATTCGGCAACATTGAGAACAGGGTTTGTCTTTTACACAACTATAGTTGCTACGAAGTATTATCGTGTATTACAGATTTTGGCTGATACGTTCACTTTTGTTATATGGCGATTTTCTAAACTGTGATATCCGAATTCGAATGGTTCCTTGTTAAATTTTCTTTCTGGGAATTTCTCGTTTTTGAATATTCTGGTAAAATGCCTAATCTTTTATTCATATTAGGATGTCCAGATTGCTTATTATAATTATTTTCTTGTTAGAACCACTCCTAGTTCAGCACTATATGGACAATAATTACGAGTTTCAGACCTTTGCATTATCACATAGTGTATACTGCCTTTACTAGAGTTGTAAATATTCTTGTGAATAAGAAAGAACCTTATTTCTGGTTTTGTTTTGTTACATTCGTCTTTGTATAATAAAAAAGTCTTTTATTTTCCGTTTATCACTACTAGGATGGTGTAGATTGGGCAGCTCGGAAAGTAGATTGGACAGCTCGGAACTTCTTCCAGGAAGGCGAATGCTTTGGTTAGCCAGGAACTAATCTGAGTGCTGCTACATCAATAGCAAAAGGAAATTATGCTGATCTTGTTTGCGTCATAAGGTTACATTGTGTAAATATAATAAGATATCAAATAATTACAACAAACTAAGTATGATGATTATTCAGACCCTTGCCAGTTTAAATCCTCATTTGCCAACACATGACCTTTTAAATACTACTTTGTGCTTCTATAAAAATAAATTTTATCTTGGCAGATTCTATCTTGCCCAAATCTACATTAGACACCTCACGTAGATTTACTTATATGTTTCTTATGGTTACTGAAGTATGTTTCATTTTCCTGAATTTTGAAAATCAATGCCTTGCTCCTCCGTCCCTCCCCAACCGCGTCACCCAGTGCGATCCACACAAGCAAGGTAAACATTGATTTATGAATTTTGATTTGAGGGAAAATCTACATTAGACACCTGAAGTAGAGTTACTTGTATGTTTCTTATGGTTACTGAAGTATGTTTCATTTTCCTGAATTTTGAAGAGATAGCCTTGCTCCTCCGTCCATCCCCAACTGCGTCACCCAGTGCGATCCACACAAGCAAGGTAAACATTGATTTTTGATTTATGATTTATGATTTAAGCACTTAGAGTTGAATAATAAAAATTATATATCTAGATATTTTAGCTTGATTTAAAGATGAATATTTGATTTAAAGATGAATATCTTGTCTTTTTAATAGTTGGTTTCTTTCCTAATATTCTATTTTCTTTTCATTATAAATATTGTGTTTGATTTGTTTTGTAATTGATTATGGTTGTGGTAATAAATTAAATAGTATGCTGATGTTTTTAATTTACCACTCTTATATGTTGTTACAATCACTTTTACCCCAACTCTTATTTTTCATTAGCAATCTTTTAAAACAATATAATTTTCCAATGATAAACAACAATTGCAGATAGAATTTTAAAACAATTTAATCTTGCAGTGATAAATAACAATTGTAGATAGAATATTAAATGCAAAGAACAATAAAAGAAGTGAATTCACACCACAAGAGCTTTTGTAATTTTTATATGAATAATTCTTTGCCTTTCCCTCAGAATTTGTGTTTTAAGTGTCATCTATATCTATGAAGAGCAAGAGCAATTTAAATTTGAATAGTTCAAGTTTATCATTTCAAAGTTGTTTGGTTCAATTTGAAATTATAATTAGTTTTGAAATAAAGTTTTGGGTAAATACAATATATATGATTGATTTATGTTTATTTGAATTTTTAATTCCAAATTTAATTATAATTTTAGTTTTATTATAAAATTTAAATTTAATTTCATCAAATTTTGAAAAAAATAAATGAATATAAGTAGTTTTTGTAATAGCCTCCTCCCATATCTACTCAAGAAAGGTAAACATGATGAGAGACCACTATGGATAAGATTCAGCCTCCTTGGTGACTTTAAGGAAACAGAATCTAAACTAAACAAGATCATAACTAGAACCCATTAGCCATGACACACGTTTCGTCAAACATATCATCGATATGTAATCTACAGGTGTAAATAACATAATTAAGTGTACACATATCATATTTATCTTAGAATGACTATGTACCATTGTTTCTTCCTGTCATTTTATGCATTATCCTCCATTAAATCAGTAAACACATTATCCATTCACATACAAGTAAAAACTTGTTGAGGGACATACATAGTTGATGTCATAAAATGTTCATACAACCAACATAATAGGAACAAAAATACAATAAACATATCAACTATCAAATCCATGAAATACATCACTAATTTACATAGGAAAATCAAGGGAATGGATTTCTCATTAATGAATCCAATGAACCAATCAGAGATGGGACTACTACATTCCACCCAACCGTAGAATGGTTGAGCCAAATCTCTCTTCAGTCATTTACCCTCGTGCCATATTCCAAGTAGGAATATAGTATCTCATAGAACACATCAATCAAAACTCATCTAGGGCTTCCAAAGGCCATCTACCTCATGGTTGTACATCATAGAAAAAAAACCATCATTAGATTGGTCTCCATCCAAGCCTTCGAGGGCTTCTAGAGTGTTTGTCCAACCAAGAAATCCAAAACTAGTAACTCAACGCACATTTTATGTAGGGCTTCCAAAGCATTTATCCAACCAACGATTTCAAGAATAGTAACTCAATGGGCCAAGGGCTTCCAGAGGGTTTGTCCAACTAGGGCTCCCAGGGCTAGTAACTCAACCAAAGCTATTACAGGGATTTTAGATAATTTGTTCAATGAGGGCTTCCAGGACTAATAACCCAACCCAATCTAAGGAAACATGAGAACCAACCAAAACAAAACAATGAAAGGAAATCTGCAATCACCATGGATATCTAGAAAGTGGCAAGGCTAGGAAATCCGTTATTGATCCAGGCAATCCTATGTGCCAATGGCATATAACAAACAAGAAACCACATGCACGTGTCATGCATGTCAAAATAGTACAAAAATCATACGTGCAACTTGGTACCTATAATAAAATCTGATGTAGCTACTGATGTCAATGACGTATTGCTCTTTCCTGCTCTTCCTTTGTCTTCTTGATCCAAGAATCAAAGTATGCCACACCCACCAAGAGTGTTCCAAGAAAACTCTAAGTCTCCAAGAGTACGATAGAGACAGAATAATGAGAGAGCAACAAAACTGAATTGACAAAAGGTTCACACTGAGAGGAGGAAGCTTGCCGATTGATCCTCATAAACCTTTTTATTAATGAGACATCTATTTTCTTCATTTTTCATTATTTTCCTTCATTTTCTGCCTCACATAACTTGTCACTTTTTACCTCCTTTTTCTCTTAATTTTCATTATTTTCCTTCGTTTTCCTCCTCACATGAAACCTATGACCTATCACCTCATTTTTCTCCTAATTTTCATTATTTTCCTTCGTATTCCTCCTCACATGCAACCTGTAACTTTTCACAAACCTTTTCTCCTAATTTCCATTATTTTGATAAATAAAAGTGCCAAATACCTTTTTGCATCTTTAACGCCTTATTCATTTCCTTTGCCAATTTCCTTAACCATAAACAACCAAATAAACACTCACTAGGATGTCGTACACACCATTCATCTTGGAACACACATCCCATCATGAGTGGTATTTATATGTTTCGACATGAAATTTTCACTAGGGTTGTTATAGAATCCTCCCCCTTAGGCAAACATCATCCTCAGTGTTTAATGACACTCATAACCAACATGATTGTTGAAAACAAAACATATTGTGCATGGAGCTTTATAACATATATCGTTGTAGTATTTACAATGAATGACCTACTCAAAAGAAAAACATCATGACAACATGACTAGATAAAAACCATACCATATATTGGAGCTTTATAACACACCTATGCACATTTGCTTAACGATGAAGGAGAATGCAACACCCTTAGTCAAAGGGAGGAATCCAAAGTGAAGGGAAGAGGAGCACATGGACCAGGGGAGCAAAACAGGGAAAATTTGTTTTAAAACAGATTTAAAGATGGATGGATAAAGTCTCGAAGACCTTATAAAATGGAATACTACCACATATGCATGAGTATGAAAGCTTTAGGGATTTTATTGGAGGAAATCATGAACATATCTAATTGGATCATCTTAGTGATCGTATCCAATGTTCCTTATATACATGTGTGAACCTGTGAGTTCAAAGTATAGAGGAGAGACAGAGTAATATACATAGAAAGCATGAGAATAGAGTGATTAAAAATGTAGCCAGAGGAGACTCTGTTCTAAGGCTGAAATGACTTATCTTGTAATCATCTATATATGTAGAATATAAAAGTGTGTGTTTTGTGGATGTTCGCATCTCTGTGTAGTGTGTCTCTTTTCAACTCTGTATCGTATATATGTGTCGAGGATTTAAGACCAATTATGAAGTGTTTTGATCGACCATCGACCACAATAGGTACAATGGCGATCCAATAGAATATTGTCTTATATATGCATGTTGTGTCTCAATTCATATATGGCAGAAGAACTAGCTTTAAAGCATAGATTCCATCAAACCGGCGAGATCAATTCCAGGAGGAATGAATGAACAGAGATCTCATATCACATCGGTGAATCCATTGTAATGCTATCGGGTTGGAACTTTGAAGAAGATAGAGCCTGGCCTAGAGCATTAGCAAAATGCGATTGCACGAGTAAATCTCAACCGTTGAATCATGACTCAGATCAGCGGTTGCGATTGCATCACTATATCGCAGTCGAAGGAGTTAGGATTGACGGTCAATGGGAACGTCAATGGACGATTAAGTGATATGGAAATATGATGATCGGTGATTGGAGCGATTTCTGATTGGAGATTAGAGGTTTCAAAGATCGGAGCATTGTTAGTAGTATTGAAGGACCTGGACCCAACAATATTTATAGTCGCAGGTGAAATGGATTTCAATTTCAGGTTATGAGTTATGGCAGAGGATTTCCTTTGTAAATCTCTTGTTCTAGTATATCCTGATATCTATACAGCCGCGGGGTTAAGGCTTGAACACCAATATGTTAAGCTTCCAACAGTGTGGAGGAAGGCTCTGATATGTGTTGTGTTCCATGGTTTTAAAGGCATAAGCCTAAGCAAGGCTTCCAATAGGATTTGTGGGCAATAATCCACAAGCTTCAACACAATTTTGTAGAGGAAAGGGATTTTGATTAACCCCCAAATTCTCATTTCAATCATTTGGTATCAGAGCAAGGAAAGTTTTCTTGCAAGGAGAAGGATTCTAGAGAGAAAGAAGAAGAAGAAGGAGGTACAGTTGTTTAAAGTTGGAGAGCTTGTGGTCTTACTATCGTGTAGAGAACAATAGCTAAAGCTGAGAAGATTTCAGCAAACTTAGAGCATGGAGCGCTCATATGTTTCCAGAGGAGAGAACCTAAAGGATGCTAAAAGACTAAGTGAGGAGGGCTTGGTGAGTTATCATGTAACAGAGGGAGACTATTACTGCTGAGGTGTGGTTGCAGCTTAGAGAAGACCATGAAGGTAGTTCCACTGAAGAAGTGAAGTATCAGTGGGTAGAACTGCTAAGTACAAGGAGAAGCATATGACCAGGAGATCATAAATTTTTGTTCCTCAGGAGTCTGATGCAGGAGCATCCAACACCCTTAGTCAAAGGGAGGAATCCAAAGTGGAGCAAAGAGGAGCGCGTGGACCAGGGAAGGAAAACAGGGAAAATATGTTTTAAAACAGATTTAAAGATCGATGGATAAAGTCTCGAAGACCTTATAAAATGGAATACTGCCACATATGTATGTGTAAGAGAGATTTAGGGCTTTTATTGGAGGAAATCATGGAGAGATCTGATAAGATCCTTTTAGTGATCTGATCCAATGTTCCTTATATATACGTGTTGAACCAATGTGTTCAAAGTAGAGAGGAGAGATAGAGTAATATAGATAGAAAGCATGAGAATAGTGTGATTAAAAATGTAGCTAGAGGAGATTTTGTTCAAAGGCTGAAATGCCTTAACTTGTAATCGTCTATATATTTATAATATAATAGCGTGTGTTTTGTGGATGTCTGCATGTCTATGTAGTGTGTCCCTTTTCAACCTTGTATCATATATACGTGCCAATGGTTTAATGCCAATTGTGAAGTGCTTTGATCGACCATCTACCACGATAAGGTCGATGGCGATCCAATAGAATAATGTTATATATATGCATGTCGCGTGTGAATTCATATATGGAAAAGGAACCAGCTTTAAAGTACATATTCCATCAAACTGGTGAGATCAAGTCGAAGAGGAATAAATGAACAAAGAGCTCATATCGCATTGGTGAGACCATTGTAATGATATCGGGTTAGTGCTTTGAAGCAGATAGAGATTGGCCTCGAGGGTTACAGAAATGTGATCCCGTGAGTAAATCTCCACCGTCGAATCATAAATCATATCAATGGACACAATTGCATTGCTATATCACAGTCAGAGGAGTTAGGACTGACAGTGAATGGTAACTCCGACAGCTAATTAAGCGATATGGTGATACATCGATCGGCGATTGGAGCGATCACTGATCGGAGATCAAAGGTTTCAAAGATTGGAGTGTTGTTAGAAGTATTGAACGACCCGGACCCGACGATATTTACAGTCGTGGGTGAAATGGTTGGAGTTCTGAGTTATGAGTTTTTGCAAAGGCTTTCCTTTGTAAATCTCTCGTTCCCGTATATCCTAATATATGTATGGCGGTGGTGTTAAGGCTTGAATGCCGATATGTTAATCTTACGACCATGTGGAGGAAGGCTCCGATATGTGTTGTGGTCCATGGTTTTAAAGGCAGAAGCCTAAGTAACACTTTTGATAGGCTTTGTGGGCCATAACCCACAGGGCTCAAGATTAATTTGTTAAGTGAAAGGGATTTTTCTTAACCCCCAAAATCTCCTTTCCATCACTTAACCAACAAATAAAGGATATGATGTTGATACCTATAAACAAGGGAATCGAGAGGCTCACACCTTCACCTTCAAAGTAATACTAGGGTTCACATCCATCTAGGAAGTCCATAATCCACTACAAAGTCAAATCTGCATCCAATTTCTAGCGCTATAATCCTGCACCACTTTTCCTCTAAAAAAATAGTTATCAACTCATTATTCCAGGGCACACTCCCAACATGCATCTGATTTCATATGGCAATTTTAATGACCAAAATAAATCCATCCCCGACCTTGCCTTCTTTGCTACACAGTCCCTTAGGAATTTTCGTTATTCCCTTACGTGCATTCACTCACCTTTCAAGTTCTGCTAGCACCCCATCCCAGGAAGTCCATCCCTTAGCATGGCTTCCTCACGTTGGAAGATACAAAAACCAAGGCATATCCTTGCCTCAACACATCATACTAGTCATATCATTCTCATGCAATCAATGGACACTATTGGATGCCTGTGTCCTGCAATAGCCCTACTGCTGAATACTTTACCAGTATGCTACTCCATCTTCCAATTTGTTTTGCTGTTGCCAATTCTTGCAATTGATTTTAACCACCCAACAAGTAACTCAACCCAAGATTTTACATCTCTTCCATAGCATTTGTTCAACTAATAACTCAACCCAATCTAAGGAAACATGAGAAATAACCTAAACAAAATAATGAAATTAAATCCACATTCACCATGGCTATCAAGGAAATAGAAAGGCTAGGAAATCCACTATTGATCCACACAATCTTTCGTGCCAATGACATATCACAACTAAGAAACTACATGAATGTGCCATGCATGCCAAAATAGTAAAGAAACCATACATTCAACTCAGTACATGCAAGAAAATATGATGTAGCTACTCATTTCGATGCCTTTTTGCGCTTTAAATAAATGTGCCAAAATACCTTTTTGCCTCTTTAATGCCATCCATTTCCTTTCCCAATTTCATTAACCATAAACAACCAAATGGACACCCACTAGGATATTGTGCCCACCATTCATCTCAGAATAGGTGTCCCGTCATCCGTGGTATTTATATATTTTTACATGTAATTTTTACCAGGCTTGTTGGAGCTTTGAAAAAAGTGAGACGTTGAAAAAGTATTAAAGTCCATCTTTACAAATCTCATGAAAAATTTCAAAGAAGTGTTTCTCTGTAAATTGTTTCAACAATTTTGAAGGAAACTTTATTTTTACATTTAGTGATTTGAAAGGAAAATTAGAACCAAGGAGCATGAGCTAACTAATTAGTATCTTTTTTTAAGGATGTTCTATGTTAAAATATTATTTAAAAATGAACTCATGAATATTTTTATTTGGAAATGCATTTTAATTTCCAAAGAATCTTTAGTGACTTGTTCATTAGTTGTTGATCTCATCAGTTGGAAAGGATTTGGTATCATAGTCTAGGTTCATAGACCTTTCTAAGATTCAATAACTAAATGGTTCCATCTTCATATTCAAATTTACTATACTTATGGTAGATTATAGAAATTTGAGATTTTCAACATCCTTGAGTTCAGAAGATTCATATTTTGGCTTCGACTTCTTCTTATAATTTATCCAAAATCATTAGAGGTGGGTCACTATGATCTGATCCACAACATAGTGATAAAAAAACATAGTGATACAAATGTTTTCTAGAGTTTCAATGGGGAGAACAATGTAAATGGATCTGAATGAAACCGGACAAAGCTATATCAATTGCAAGAAATGTTGAATCCAAATAAAGTTGGCATATATATATAGGGTGTGGATAAATTCCAACAATTCAAGTAGGAAAAAACTTCAAACACAACAGTTTCAAGTGAAAATACATATGGATGTTTAACCAAAAGACCAAATTAGGGTCTTCTCATCAATAACTGCTAAGGATAGATATATTAGCTATCTCTACAATCCATTCTTTGGCAACTACACTAAATAACTAAAAAGTGAGAACCTTATATTGTGGATACTCTTGTCATGTCAACTAAGCAATTCTTGAGACCCCTCTCTTTAACTAAGATCCAAAATTCTACTTACACCCTTGGGCAACATCTAGGTGGAAGAGTACCAATTTAATGCTACTCTTTCCTAGTTACTGTCTTACAGCCCTTTGGCAACATCTTGTGACACTTTCACTATCATCATTGAAGACATCATGGAGGAGTAGCAATTACATTCTCTTTCCTAACTACTCCTTCAATGGGTTTCCTTTGCAACATCTAGCGTAACTGCTAGTATATTACAATTCCTATATACATGAAAAAAATCCATAAACAATTATTTTATTAAATGGATTATTTATCTTGGAATCCAAAATTTAAATTTTTTAAATTACTCATAGTAAAGATTATCAATCTTAAAATAATTTTCTCTTATATCTGTAAATAGTTTTTTATTTTATTGGTGCACTCTGATATTTAATTTATTAAAAAATAATTTATGAAAAAATTAGAATTAATAATTTATTAAAAGAAAATATTTATCAAATTTGTTTCGATTTAGCGCTACATACTTTTGATTGGTTTCTGCTTTCATTCATCGAAAAATAAGTGAATTTTAGCTTCACAGATTTAATATAAAAAATGTCTGGGCTCATTGTTTCTTTAACTGTATTTTCCTCATTTATTGCGTCAACCCTAGATTAAATTCAACTTCACAATTTCACCCTACGATTTAATTTCATTAATATATTTTTGCCGCTATAATAGCTGCAATTAGGAACGCTTCTCGTAGAGGTTGGGTTGGCGGAATATTAAACCAGATGTTGGTCATGGAGCCCTAGCCGCCGGGAGCACCTGTGCAGTGAAGGGTTGAAGGGATGCTAGATTCACTAGTTCCTCATATTAAAATCACATGATAAAATCTTCATCTCGCCAGGAAAGTAGAATGGCCATTCGATTTCAAGCATTATAAAAGAATATGACATTGTGAAAGGTTGAAAAATAATTTTGAACTCGGTAATAGAATAAACATATGAGATAACTTATTTTTCATTGAGTTGAACTTAATTAAACATATGGCATCGATCATTTCCCATATACTGTAATTAATTTCTGATATAGTTTACAGAAACAATGATATTGTTTCGTTATGGTTAATGAAATAAACAAATAAAAATATGTTATCCTACAAATAATTTTTGTAGGCATAAAATTAACATAAAATTAAATTGATTAGCTTTATTTACAAAAGCCGATTGCCATACAAACGATCTCAACTTTTAACGAACAATCTTAACAACATATTATAAATACATAAACATCCACTGAGAATACATAATTTGAGAAAACATGTGATGCGTACCCTAAACATCCACTACAAATACATAGTACAAATACATAGTATAAATAATACATAGCACAACAAATCAGTGTACTCAATTAGATTTAAATTGAAATCTTCTGAACTAGTCTTGAGAAATTTTTATTTAATAAAAATCAAACTGGAAAAAAACCAAAACATTATCATATATGTATAAGTATGTGTAGGAAATACCAAATAAATAGTTCAAACACCAGGACGACTGTATTTTAAATTCCTCCCAAAACACGGCCTCGTGGTAGTGGTGGTGGTGGTGCTGAAGGACAGTCAGGACCTTCATCGTTATTGTGACAGAGTGAACGGTCGGCAGGGGGCACTGGTCCTCTGGGTTTCCTGTGATTCCATCTAGAATATGAAGGGCCATTCACCTGCTGCTCATCCACATGCAGGGAGCTAAATCGCCCCGCAACAGCAGCATGATTGAGAATGAGCGTGAAGACTAGCATGCAAAGTATCACATTATAAACCTTTCTGGCCTCCATTATCAATTATCAATCTCTTCCCACTTATGGCCAAATCCGACTTATGACATCGAATACGCAATTGAGGCCTTTCTCTATATATTAAGCACTCACGACAAGCTATATATATTAAGCACTTACGACAATCAACAGGTGGAGAAAGATGCCAAAAATCCATATTGTTTGATTTGGGAACGTGAAAAAGGGGATCCGTTTCTACCATTTGTTTGAAAATAGAAAACTCAGAGATGAGCTGTGCCGTATTCTTGCTATTAATTAACTGCAGTTAGAGAAGTCCGCTTTGCCATATTTTGTAATATTCCTTTTCAGAGATAAGCAGTGGAGTCGGGATGGTTAACTCATTGGAGAAAAACCTGAATATTGAATTGAGTATAATATATTTTAAAACCATTTAAATTGATTTGATATTTTAATTTTAATTGAAAAGTCAAGTGTTGAGCATCATAATACTAAAATTGATTTGAGATATATAGTACAAAATACATAAAATTAAATATATAATATTAAGCAATATTAAGTAATTAATATAAAAATTAATTGTGATGAACTTGTAAGTGAAATAGGGTATTGGTCTATTCTCAAAATTATTTGGGATGAATGAATCTATCTCCTTTGCTATACTAAGAAAGTTAAAGATCAAAAACATTTTATCTTAGGTTGTTGGACCTTTAATCACATATGTGCTTGTTTCAAAATATTTGTCACACTACCAACCTTCTTGTATAGGTGAGTCAACAAACTACAATGATCTTAAAGCCTTTTTCTCCGTTCCTTTTCATCATAGAAATAAAATATTAAAAAATCTTAAATTAATATACTTGCTTTTTCAAAATAAAATAAGTAAACATTAATCTTATTATCATATTATATTATTTTTTATTAACATAAAACTATCCAATTTATATAGAATTATAAATTAAATTAATAATTATATAGATTTAATTTAATATGTATTTTTTCAAATTTTCTAAATATTAAAACAATTTATTGAAAATTATTATTTTATAAAGAGATGAAAGCTGGCCTAATATTAAAAAGGATGGCAAAACTTTACTTCCTTTTAAAATAATACGTTCACTGAAAGATAGTGTCTCCATTTTTAAACTCACCTCATTATTCTAAATTATCCATGGCAAAACTTTACTTCCTTTTAAAATAATAATTCACTAAAAGATAGTGTCTCCATTTTTAAACTCACCTCATTCTTCTAACTACCAATGTGGATGTCGAGAATCATCATTATATTCATCATGATTATATGGCATTTGATAGATATATTCATCATTATTTTATGCCATTTTAACTTTAATGACTTTGCTTTAAGCTCATTCCAGCCTTCTAGTTATCAATGTGGAGAATGATTATCATATTCTTCGATCATTATATGTTATTTTCAAATGGATGTTCAACAAATGCATATCAAGAATGTAGAAAATTTGCGATGCATCTTGAAAAGTAATCATTTTGAATTTAAATATAAAAATTAATAATTAAAATAAATGGATTTTTATTAAAGAGTTTATTTATTTATTTTTATAAATACTGTAAAATTATATTGTCACCTAAAGAGTACAAATGAGGCTGCTTATTATTATAAAAAAACTTAGATGATCCATTTATATTTTTTTGGGGAGCCACTTACTAATTCATACAAAATTAGGTATAGTATCAAAGGACATAATAAGTTCATAGTGCTCACGAGATACATACCTATAACCTTATTAGTCTAAACACTATGGATGTGTGCTTAGTTTAAACACTATGGATGTGTGCTTAGTTGAAATTTGTTATTGATTACAATGCTAAATTACCTCTTCCAAGTCTCTTTTTCATGCGTAATGTCTTATAATGGTTTCTATTAGATTATCCTATGGGAATGAGAGTCAATGGGAGCCATAGTAAAAAAGATATTAAGGAAAATGTTGGGGATGGATTTCCTAGTTGTTCTACTCTTGCTACTAAACTACAATATCCAATGCTTTTAACTCTATTGGTGAAGCGATATTCCCATCATAATTTCCTGCTTGAAATTAAAGCTAGAATATGCTTTATTGATGTTTTGAGGTGTGACCCAAATGAGGATGCTAAATCATTGAGGTTTTATGTGGGTCACTAATACAAGAGCTTCAGGATCTCATAATGGTACATTGACTCTCAACCAAAAATATTATCTACATATAAATTATGGTTGGGGAGGGGAAGTGTTGTCTTGTAGAGGCTTCCTAAGGAGCATTTTTTACTAAGAAAGATTCTAGAGCAATACCTTATTCTATTGATGGTATAGAGAGATCAAGAGAAGAAATAGGAATGGGAGAGGGGATTTCTATACGAAAAAAATTAATGTTAGATAAATAATAAAAAAATTGAAACAAGCATGAAGAAAGAAGCTTTGGGTCAAAAATTTAAAAATTGTTTGGACTCTTCCCAAAAGTTTAAAATGATAGCTAAATGTTGGGGGTAGGGGGGTTCACTTCGCAAAAAGTTTGAATTGGACATTGCCCCACCATTGTACCATATTAATTTATTACGAAATTCAATTAAGAAAGTGGAATTGGTTTGAAGCATGCAACATAGCTCGACTTATCATGCAATAGCTATATCTGGTTCTTGGGAGATGAAAGGTTTGTGTGCCACCATCTTCTGAAATGATTCAAGGTTGCCTGATTCATGTTGTAGTTTAGGGTATTGGTTGTCCATACTACAAATCATTAATATATAGAACACTCCCTTTTGCCCTTGAACTCTTATTAGGCTTTTCATCCTCTGCGAAATTGAGCTCACATATGGATACATTCCAATGCTTCAATAATGTTGTGATTATGTCAAATACTAGTTATGATAGAGGTAAGGTCAATGCCTAAAAGTGTACCTTTTGAGACCATATCCTTGAAGATCAAACTAAAGTATTTAAACACTTAGATTCATTATCTTTGCATTGGTTTCTAGTATGAGGGATTGCAAAATTGCAAAATACTGTTCGTGGTTGCTGTATGTGGATATAAAGCTCCACTTATAAGTGAAAATTACTATCCCCCTAGTGCTAAGAGTTTCCTCTCCCACACTTACCTCCCCAGAATTTATTTATTGCATCATACCAAATGCTAATCATTATCATTGATTATCATATACCTTTTTTAGTGAAACTCATTAATTTAACAATATAAATAATAATGAAGGAAAGATAATTAGTATACCTTGAGAGGTTGTAGGCTAATAGTGTTATTCCATTCACTGAGGTGGTATTCCTATAAATGACATGTTTAACTCATAATGAACATATTGTTATAATATATTTAAGCCCTATTGTTTACATGGTCTGATATGCTAATCAATCAAGGTATTATCTTTTGTACCATCATTAGAATTAGAGGATGCATCATTTCCTAGGATATATTACTATAACATGTTGTTATTGAACCATGCATTCTAATATAATTCTGATCATGCTAGTATGAGTTTCAATAGTGACAATTTAATGAATTTTTGTTTAGATGTGAGTTTCACTAGTGTACTTTATCAAAATTTTGATAATGTGTCTGTGTTTTGATGTTAATGAAAGAAAGATCTTAACCAACTCAAGTGTGGAGCAACTAGTTGATCATGATTCCATGAATAGGAAACAGTGACGCATAGTTTCAAAATTATCTTGTTAGGTCCCTATAATACTAGTTTATTCCCTCATTGTTACCTCTAGTGCAACCCCTTTATTGTTATTTTTGTGCCCATGTAGTCCCCATGTTGTTATTATTGTTCCCCATAGAAGCCCACAATTTTTATTGTTATGCTCTTACATTATTATTGTTATGTCGGCTCTAATTATATTGTGACCCCTTAGACTCCTATATATTGAAAGGACATTTTTTCATTTGAATCATCCAAGAATTGTTTATTTGTGTAATATAAAGGAGGTTTCCCCGACGAAGAGGCTATTTTTTAAATCATTGATCTACCACTTCTTCTATTTTTTGAGTTGGTTACATAACATTTGGTATCAAAGCTTGGGGTTCTAGGGTTTCACTTCTTCAAATAGGTCGTCTTAGAATTTTTGCTATAAAGTTTTTTCTACAAGGCTTCAAAAGTTGAATTCTTCACCACATGGAGCTGAAAGCTTGGTGAAATTCGTGTCAAAATTTCAGATCTTGGTTCAGTATATTTTTCGAGATATGATCTGGGGAAGTTAGTTTTTTTTAAAGAACCAAAATTTTGTCTCAAATAGGTGACCTAGTAATTCATCCAATATTTCATCAATGCTAGCAATGCGAAAGTTATATTTAATAGTTATCTTATTGATCACCGTATAATACAGACACATGCTCCATGATCCATCCTTCTTGTGCACCAATAATACTAGAGCAAAGAAATAACTTTGACTAGGTTGAATTATATGGCCAACCTCTAGCATTTATGCAACCATATGTTCAATTTAAATCTTTTGGGCATAGGGATATCTTTAAGTCTTCATGTTTAGAGGAACACTTCCTGGAATACAATTAAGCATGATCATGATCACAAATAGGTGGGAGGCCTTTGGGTGTCTCAAATACCTTGGTATGATTATTCAAAAAACTAATATTCCTGGTAGAGAAAAATTGTTGTTAAGCTAAATGATTTGTATTGAGCTAATTACTTCCACTAAGTAGGAATTCTATTGTCGAGCTAAATTTATTTGTGGTTGAGTAATTCTTATTGTTTTGAAAAACATTGTGTTGTTGAGTTGAATTATTTCTTATGAAATAATTTATACTATTCAGACGAGTCTTAGCTATTGAAATAATTTATGTTGCTGAGTAGAATGCCTATTGTTGATAATTCAAACTTGAAAATATTTTTGAGTTGTTCTTTTTTATCCATGGTTTTCTAATGAGGGAATCATGGTTGTTGAAGGATCCAACCACCATAATTATAAATATGTTGTGCTACTTGAGGGATTTCCTTAGAAATTAATGGGAGGAATAGGAAACAATAATCACCTATTGACCGAAGAATGTTGAAGAAATTGAAGAATGACCAAGTAGTGGTAAATAAAAAAAGAGAGATATACAAATGTTAATGAGAAATAGTGAAAAAAAAAGTAGGAAAGAAGGCCCGTCATTTAGTTAATAGAATCAAACAAAAATTGGAGTAACTGGACATGTGAGTTCATAAGGGAAATGAATCCAAAAGAGGAATGTTAAAATATGCATGAGTGGTTGTAAAAGTTTCATGAGAACACTATCACGAGAGTTGATGGAATTGTAGTTATGTTATAGAACATTTGGGGATATGCATTTAGAATTATCAATTGGAGTAGGGAGTCATTAACGTATCCTAGAATAGGGATTTTCATTTTGAGAATTTGTTCAACAAGAATGGAGGAACTAAGAGGGAAAGGAATTAAGGAACTAGTTAATAGTGAAGGGAATCCGTTGTGATTTATTATCCATTTGATCAAATTTGTTGATTATAGGTTGTGATTTCCACCGTTTAAGGAAAAATTGCTACAAGTATATTCTATTTTTCTACCAAACAAGTGAAGGTATGTGAAACTTGTTTCCTTACCATGAAAATTAGGAAAAAATTACCTTAACCTGAGATGGAAATAAACCTCCATTTGGATAATTAATTGGTAGGCATGGAGGCACTAAGAAGGTAGGTCACCAAGGAACCTTCTAGTTGTTTAAGGTAATCCACTTTGCTTTGAATACTAGATAAATTGATTCTAGGATCATTGGAGGCCACTTTCTTGTACGAGTAGTTTGATTAGATTGTTTTACTATTGTGTTGTTATATAAATGTTCTGAACATACTTTTAGAATCTGAAAAATGAGAATTATTTTATGTTATAGATCCATTTTTTTAAGCTTAAAAGAATCTATGGATTTTACGTTCAAATGGATATATTCACCAAAAATATAAAAAACTGAGATTATACTTTGAGAGATGTTATCTATCTCTTTGACATATAAATTTTATTGAAGAAAACATCTATAATAACTAATTTCTCATCAAGTTAAAATATGAGATTAGAGGTTAATTGATTTTTCTATTTATTTCACTATAGAGTCTATCTATAGTGGTCTCCATGAAGCCATAATTTCTTCATATCTATTGTTTAAGTTATTTCAGTCTTTACATGGTTTTAATTCATCCATTCTTATTCATGGTGACCATCAAACTTTCTTATGTTTGAGCTAATGTGAGATAGAGATAATACTACTACATTATCCAGTGTGTAACATCATCCACAACTCCTTTAACTAATGTGGGATATGCAAGGTGTTATTTATATCTTAACCAAATTTCTAAAGTTTTTCATGAAAATGGGGTCATAGAAATGCCTCTTTTAAAAAGTTTTTGGAATTAGAAATTAATGTCATCGTCACATCAAGCTTAGTGAGAGCTTTTTGGAAATATAAAATCTTCCTTCATTCGAGTCCCAAATGAAAATTTATGATAAAATTATGTTTGGCCTATTAAAAGTGACAACTTCATCAATTTTATGTCATGTGGAACCTACATGTCATCCTCTTAACCTAAATATCTATTCCATGTGGGTTGTGCGTCCACTACTCTAGAATAGAGTGCAATTGTTTACCTTCCCTTTGGCTATGTGTTTGTATATCTTCTGGTGCAAAAAAATATGTATTGTTTCATTACCTCATTATTGCACAGGGGATGTATATGTTCCTCATTGGATTTGAGAAAGTACATCATTCAAAAGTGGGCATATACAACCCTGTGAATCAATGGGTTAATAACACTGTAAGTAGTGGTTATTGTTCTAGTGTCCTGTTGAAGCCCCGAAAATCAGGTCAACAACAAGGGGGATACCCACCCGGTCCGGACCTTGGTTTGCAGCTCCTTATCCGTTTGGTATAGCGGGTCCGATTGGGGATAACGGGACCAGTTTCCCGATCTGGGGTGTGTGTGTGTGTGTAGAGTTGAATAATGTTGATCTAAGAGTACTTTAAAGCTAATC
>APFE031035665.1:401898-448832 GCA_000404065.3 Pinus taeda | reverse complement strand
GTTACACTGAAATTTGTCACCATGACTATCTGCAGTTAATATGGCTCCATCAATAGTCATATGATCCTCCTTGTCAAGCCTTATACCTCTGCTCTCCATGTCAAACTTCAAAAAAGAGAGAAAGTCATTAAAAATCATGTTTATCTCTGGGTACATAGGTTCTCTCTACCTTGCCTGCGTGTACACATCCCAAGCTCATTGTACCTGCGTACTTGTACGCTCTGTAAGCCAAGGGATGGGTGCATACTCCTGTAAAGGTCAAAAGGCGTGAGTTTCATCTTAAAAAAGTTACTTATGGTCACTTCTAGAGCCTTCTAGAAGAGTGTTTGACGTGTATTGAGCGCCTCCAGATGGTTCATGCATCCCTATGATAGAGGAACTTATCCCATCAAAGAGAGGAGCTACCCCATCCAAAAGAGGGAGTATCCCATTGATGTTGGAACTGAATAACTTCCTCTAGAACACTATAAATACAGGGCTTGGGCCAGAGGAGGGGAGGTTGAAAGCTGAACATTCCAAAGGGTAGATGCTGCTGGAATTAGGACTTCCATTGTAAGCTTGTGAGGAGAGATTACCATCCTTTCTTGTTTCATATTGGAAGTGGGTGAGCTTGTCAAAGTAGAGAAAAACTCTTGCTAGACCCTGGGAGAAACTTGCACAACACCAAGGCTCAGGTTGTAATGGTTTCTTTTTTGTTTCGTTAATACAAATAAGTCCATTCTTCTCAATGATTTGTTGTTAATGAATTGTTTCATATACTCCTTGGTCTATATGTTGAATATGCTTTGTTTTATGGAATATTCAGGTGTTATGTAATCGTTTGATTGTTAGTGTATGCAGGTTTCAAAGTGAAGGAGGAGCTCATCCGGATCAGCGAAGCTGGACTGCTACAACGAGCGTTGGACTTGAGGTAGGATCGAAAAACACTTGGTTTCTCATAGAATGATGCATGTATGTTTAGAGAAGGATTGTTCTTAATTGTCTTGTTTGTCACTAGAGAGTCTTAGACTCCTAGGGAGGTTAGTTTTGTCCGCAAAAATAACTCTTTCCGCATGACAGGAGGATTGTTCTGATGAGTGATCATAATAGGCTGAGATACTTGTTTGACCAACCCATTCTGAATACCAGGCAGGCTAGATGGTTGGTTTCCCTTAGTAAGTTTGACTTTGAGATCAAGTACATCAAGGGCAAGGAGAACAAGGTTGCAGATGCTCTTAGTAGGAGAGTACAGGTGAATCACATTTTAACTGTGAGCTCTTATGGGACAAATTTGTAGGAGCGAATCTTGCATGTAGGGCGGCATGATGAGGGGTATCAACAACTGAAGAAAATATTGTGATAGCAGGGTGAAGGTGATAGGAATGAAGAGTATCACCTCATGGCATATGGCTTGGTGAGATTCAAGAACATGATTTATATGCCGATAAGAGTGAGCTCAAGAAGTTTATCTCGAGGGAGTTTCATGTTAAGCCATATTTAGGCCACTCGAGATACCAAAAGACTTTGACACTTGTTAAGAAGTTTTATTAGTGGCAGAGTCTGAGGAAAGAGGTGGTTGATTTTTTTGCAAGATGTTGGGACTTTTAGCAGGTGAAAGCATAGTGTAAGCATCCATCTAGTCTGTTGCAACCTATTCCAATTCTAGAATGGAAATATGAGGTCATTTCATTGGACTTCATTACAGGTTTGCTGAGGACATCAAAGAAAAATGATTATGTCATGGTTGTGGTTGACAGGTTGAGCAAGGTAGCTCACTTCATTGCAGTGAATTCTATGAGTTCAGCTAGTTAGGTAGCTCAGATATTCATCAAGGGGATAGTGAGGTTTCATGGTGCTTCCAAGAATATCATATCAGACAAAGATGCCAAGTTCACTTCTAAGTTTTGGAAGTAGTTTTTTGCAGGCTTGGGACAGAGTTAGCTTTCAACACAACTTATGATCCATAGAAAGATAGACAAATAGAGAGGGTTAACATGATTCTTGAGGATATGTTGAGGTATTTCATGCATCGACAGAGGAAGTGGGAGGAGTATCTTCCATTGGTAGAGTTTGCATATAACAATGGGTATCAAGAATCCTTGAGGATGAGTCCATTTCAGGCTCTTTATGGGTGGAGTTGTAATACTCCTATCAATTGAAGTGATCCAGTGAATAGGGTGTTGATTGGACTAGGCATGTTGGCTAAGATGGAATAGGAGATGCGAATTATTAAGAGGAATTTAAAGGAAACACAAGACAAATAGAAGAGATATGTGGATTATCATAGAGAATTCAAGGAGTTTCAAGTTGGGGAGCACGTGTACTTACACATCAAGCCTATGAGGAGCTCCTTGAGGATTGGATCGCGTGCTAAGTTGGGACCTTGATATTGTGGGCACTTTGAGATACTTGAGAGGATTGGACCAGTGGTCTACAGACTTGCACTGTTGCCAACAATGAAAGTCCATGATTTTTTTTCATGTTTCATTCCTTAAGAGATTTGTACATGATGTTGATCATGTGATTGATTGGTCTGTATTGCAGGTAGAACCAGAGGGAGAATTCTAGTCGAAATCTAAGTGCATCTTTTAGCGGAAACAACTCATGCTTCAGAACCAAGCAATAGAGTAGGTTAAAGTGTAGTGAAAGCACTTTGGGCTTGATGAAACTACACGGGAGATTGCTGACCAAATGCAGGCTTGGTATCCTACCTTATTTGTTGGTTGAGGAGATGCGTTTGGTTAATGTGTTTTTCTAAATACGACATTGAGTTATGTTATAAAGCTCCAATAAGCAATGTGGTGTTCATGGTTTCAATAGTTTGGTATGATGTAAATGCTGCATCGATTTGCCTTATCAAGCTCCATGGGCAGCATGTTTTGCAAGTTATAATCGTCCTTGAACACTGAGGGTGATGTTCCTCGAATGGGGACGAGTTTGTAACAACCCCTATATGATTTTCCATGTAAATAAAATAAGACCAAGATTCTAGAACACATATTCCATGCTGAATGGTGGGAAAATATTATAGTGGGCATCACTTTTGGATTAATAATAGCTATAAAAATTGGCAAAGGAAAAGAAGCAATAAATGAGATTTAATTATAAAAATAAAGGAAAATAAGAGAAAAGGAAGGTGAAGAGATACAAATTTTCATGCAAGGGAAATTACAGGAAAAATGAAGGAGAATGAAGAAAAAAGGAGACATCAGTGTTAAAAAGGCATCAAAGAAACAATTCACGGCCTTTGGCTTAGTTTTTGGTCATTACAACTTTTGTCAATTCAATTTAGGTTCTCTTTTTGTACACTCTTATTCTTTCATACTCTTGCACACTTAGAGTATTCTTGGAGCACTCTAGCATTCACTTGGATTTGGAGAAAGCAAGGAAACACAAGGAGATAGTTGGATCAATAACTACAACATGCTTACTTTGCAGGCAACAGGTTGCATGTGTGGTCTCCTTGCTGAATTTTGGATGCATGGTATATGCATGTGATTCCTTGGTTATGTGTTGTCATTGGCATGGAGATTTGTCTGGATTGACAATGGCTTTAACCTTGCCTTGCCATTTCTTGGATAACCATGGTGTAGTGGATTTCCCATTTGGTTTTCTGATTGGTTCTTAGGTTCGCTATGGTTGTGGATTGGAACAAATTATTTGGAGCCCTGTAAAAACTTGGGCTTCCTATGGTCATGGGTTGAGTTACTAGGTCCTAGAGCCTGTGGGTTGGGACAAACACTCTAGAGCCCTGAAACAACTCAGGTTCCCTAGAGATTGTGGGTGGAGTTACTAGTTCCTAGAGCATAGAGACCAATCTGGTTAATGTTAGTGATTTCTGGACCGCATAAGTGAGATCATTGTGCTTGAGGGTTGAGGTGGTTTGGCCTCTGGAAGTCCTGGTTGGTTTTTTTGATTTAACCCTTATGATCCCACAGTCATGTTTGGAGTATGGTGCAAGGATGATTTCCTGAAAGAGAGATTTAGTTCAACCCAATTTATGGTTGGGTGGTACATGGAAGTCTCTAACTTGGTTTACTTTTTCATATGCTAACATGAGCCTTTTTTCTATTGTGATCTATGAGCACTTGTACTAGCTATTATGGTGACCTTATGGCTTATTTGTCATAGTTTCTGTTCTAGTTATATGTTTGTTATAATTTGGTTATATGCATGGTTTGATGATGTGCTCTAGTTGTGGCTCTTGTTCATGATTTGATAAGTTACTGGTTGATTGATGAATGCATGGGCTAACAAGTGTTATTGCAGCTAGCTAGAGAGGGCATAAATCCATCCTGGTAATCCTCAAATGAAGTTTAGAAGGTTATGATTAGATATGCATTCATGACTTGTAACTTATATGTTTGTCATGTGTTTGACGAAATGTCTATCTTGCATTCAGCATGTCTAGGTTAAGATCTTGCTCAAGTTTTGATTGTTTTGTATTGTTATCATCATTGTGATGATTTTCGAAAGTTGCAGGGGGTTCTAAGCAGTGGCCTCAAGGCTAGCATGAAAAAGTGGCATATATCTTGCAATCACATGCATTGAACTGAGGAATTTGGGTCACAACCGCATGCAGGCAGGCTTATGGGTGTGGTTGGAGCCTCATAACCGCATGCATAGAGTGTCAAAGGTGTGGTTTGGGAGTGAACCTAGTGAAAAAGAGTTCCAGCTCAGGGATTGATTTCTTGGGGTGGTTGGTAGGCTCATGAGTAGTCTATAGCCCTTGAGGGATGTCATTTTACTTCCAGTTTGTAGGCCCCACTTCCATAACTGGAACTTGGAGGTCAAGTCATATCATAGTGACACTCAACTCATTTTTACCCAAGAGAGCTTGTAAAAGTGCGTAAATGTGGAAGGAGTAGTTATAACAATTGATATCCATGACTAACACTTTCAGCCTTGAGAATCTCTCGTCTATTGGATCTCAAGGGTTATTATAAACACTAATTTTTCCTCCATGGTTGGGGATTTACGGTTTTCGACTAAAATTTTCTTAGATCCCCTATGACCTCCTACAAATACCTAAAGAAACATGTTGTAATACCAATATGATGTATAAATTGTTGTGGATATTTTAGTCTATAATTCACCACAATATATCTATTAAAATAAACAAATAATTGTACTATGAAGGGTTAAGTCCTTTTACTTTCCAGAGTTATTATTATTATTTTTTTAGGTGTGCAATGGATAAAATGCTTAAAATAGAGAACAATAAAACACAATTACACATCAACCACAATGAGCACGAACCTATGCTTTAGAAACTCCATCAGGAGAAAACCTAGCTAGAAGTTGAGGTTTCTCTACTCTATTTTATCTAGAATGGAATGATGCAAGCATAAAGGAGAAGGCACTCCCTATGGAGTTACTTGAGACCTATGGCCTATGGGTTGCTATAAAATTAAAAACCCCTTTGTTCTTCTCCCCCAACTACTTTTCCTGTTTTACTATGTAACAAAATGCAAACAAATATACTGGCACCCCTTTTATTCCTAGTGGCCTGGTTATAACACAGATTGATATCCAACTAGGGGTTAAGTTTGACTTGTTCCACTCTTAACTGAAGTTACAAATTTGGTCTTTATAGAGTCTTCTTTATATTTTTCATGTGGCTAGCCCCTTTTTCCATGAGTAATGGAGTTAACATGACATCCTCTAGAATCATGGTGGTCATTCACAATATGTCTACTTCTGGGAGGCATAACTTTTGCATCCGATCTCCAATTAATGCCTTTCTTGCACAGTTGGAAAGGTCTTTAAGTGTAAAATAGTGTCGTGAGGTGTGGTTCTTAAGGAAGAGAGTTTTACCCCAAAAAAAATTATTTAAGGCCTTAAACTAGCCTCAAAAGGTTTTAGATCTAAATTTTCGTTTCTCGTTGATAAAACTACTCCTCTAAGTTGATTCCTTCAATTTTCCTCTTTGAGAGCATGAAGGTGGATGACAAATTATATAGTGATCAAATCCAGAAAACTGATGGTGCATAAGTAATCCCCAAATTTTGTGCTTTAAAATAACAATGTGATTTCCAAATGGACTAATACCTCTACCCAACATGTCATATTATCCTTCAACCCACACCTTTTTTACAAGAATGGAACAATGTCATAGGTTTGCCTTTACCTTGTCATATAGATCCTTGGTCACATACATGTAAAACAACTTTCCACGCTTTTGTCACCAATCCCTACAGAATAGGATTTGACCCACAAAATTGTATATTCAGGTGAATATTCAAGGATCATGCTATAGAGGCTCTCTAAAATAAATTTATCTGAAATGTTGAGCTCTTAGGTTCCCAATTAAGAGCATGCAAGTAGTGCCATTGTTGGTGATTTTTATTCCAGGAATCCTTCTAGGAAAGGAGACATTTGCTTGCCACCCCTTTGCTAGCAAATCTATGCTAAAGACCAACCTGATAATGAGAGAATGAAAATAGGAACATCTAAATCAGCTACATTGAGAAATCCTAGTGCCTAGTAAGGAAACCAGACAATTTTCCAAGTGATATACAACCTCTTAATTGAGCCACAACCTAAAATAACAAATGCCTAAGAACTCCCAACCAATTTTGCAGAGTGGTTCCAGCCTCATCAGACTTCACATGGAGAAAATAGAATTTCATATCCCATTCAAAATTCAACAAACTTAACAATTTTCAGGATCTATGGGATTGTGGTGTTTCATTGGATTAATTCATGTATGAAGGCATGTGATTGTAATTTAATCTAGAGCACCGAGCCCTATATGTACTGAAGTGTTGGTGTTGTTGATTGTTGAACTCCTTTGTCATGGGCTTAGCAAAATTGTACCCTTCACTCAAGTAAAAACCATTGAACATGCATGTTAAGCTTTCTCTACCATATTATATGGCTTGGATTAGGCTGTTTGATCAAACTTGGGCAATGTTGACTAATATCCCTAGAGAATTGAAGTAGAGGCAAAGGCTAGATAAGAGAAGAGGAATCTAGATTTTAGATGGTTGATGCAAGAATAATTAATCATTGGTGTACAACGAATGCCATATTTGTCTTGATTTATGTAAAAATATTCATGTTTTCATGTCTTCTACAACTAATTTTGTATTTTGGATGTTTTTTTAATATAATTGTACTATATATATATATATATATATTATATAATATATATATATATATATATATATATATATATTATATATAAGTAAACGCTTTCGAGACGCTTCACTTCCTAAATTTTTGGGAAATGACACTTTCGTGGATCTACTTCCAAAAAATGTTCCTGCTTCGTGCAACATTGCTCCCAATCATGTTAGACAACTGGAAATGATCTTTAATGCCCTAAGCATGATGAGCTTGTTGATTTGTGTGTTGAACTAACACTTGACAAGGAGTAACTCCCTCCACAATGCACTACCTTCTTACCAGCAAGAACTAAGTTTCACTCTTATGCCAAGAAGCCACTGCCCCCTTTGATTCCTTAGTAATGTGCATACATCTCTACTGCCAAAGAAAGACCTTTTTTAATCTCTACTTACTCTGGACAGAGATTTTATGAGTGTGCTTCAATTATTTGTATGTTTCCAGAGAAGGGAACATTTAGGATTATTTGTAGATGCGTCCAGCTGTGAAAATCTGGTCAATAATTATAACCTTTCCTACAAGAGGAAAATTAAGGTGAATCCAAGCTTGGAGTTCAATCTAAAATTTGACCATAACCAGCTGACATTGATAAGCAAGAGAAAGTTGCAAGTGCAAACCAAATGGGACTTTCAGGTATTGACTGATGTCACTAGGATTGATAAGTTTCCACTGATAAGTTTCTCACTAAAAACTTCCCAAGTTTATTTTGAGAAATTGTCCAATCGTGAAAGAGTAACCTCCAGAGATTGCTCAATTAATTCAAGGGTTATTATCACATAATCTGCAAAGTGAACCTTGTTGAATAGAACACTGTTGGTGATTATATTCCAACAACACAACATGCACACTATCTCTAGCCAATGCCCAAGTGAAAAGGAATGCTAGTGACCACGGATAAACTTAAACAACCCCAACCAGTCCAACATGTTACGAGTGAAGTACGATTCAATTTTGTGATACTATATGAAGTCAGTTTTCATGGAAAATGCCTTTTGTCGAAAGTTTCACACCCATTCATTCCCCTCTCAAGAAATTACAAGACTATCAAGAATAAATCTGCCCTTAATAAAAACAAGTGTCCTCCTTGAATAGCCCATTTCTAAAAGACATGGCCTTTCATATATGACAATCTATAGTGATGAATATTTTTTACCGTTCTTATATTGATACCAGTGACATAATGATATGATTATTTTTCCATCAGGGTTATAATTTTTTTAATGCAATTTTTCTACTATGATAATTCTTCATCCACATTTAATATATCCCTCTTTCACATGCTATAACAACAATCAACATTCAATGATGATGATGCACTTGATCTCAGTATTGTGTTCTTTCTATGGAGGGTTGGATGTCCATAAATTAAAACGATGTTGCATCACATAGCAACTAAGGGCAAGGAAGAAGATGATGTGCAACAAAATTTATGATTTCTATATATTGTTTCCTTAGTTCCCCTAGTTGGGCTTATTCAAAATATGGCACACTAAAATATGAAATCACCTACAAAAGAATCCACAAGGGGTAGATATTTACTCTCCCAGTTTTACTATGATTCCCTTTATTTTTAAATTTTTTATTTTTTTTCGAGGAATAGTTAATAGTGCTTATATAAACATACATATTATCCACTTATCTGTGGCATCAAAATCACCCAGGACTTGCACCTGGCCTCATCCTTACATGGGGAGTTTTGAAACTGGGTCTCGGTGTTAATACAGGCCTGGTCACCTTGTTCCTTGCTTCTAGACTCCCATGGGTCAACTCCTTTTAAACTTTTGTTCAAACTGATACAGACATATGGACCCCATGTCTCTCATTCACTAGAAATCCTTTTTAAGAATTTAGTCAAATTGCTATCATCTTGAAACAAAGTCTATCTTGTTTTAATGGTGCATTTAAGATGAGTTCTTACTATGGTCATCCAATCGATTTGAGCGTAACAACTTGTTGGATGATGAGGTCGCTTTCTCTAACTAATACAACAATATATTTGAGCCGAGAGGCTCATTCTACAACCCAGTGTGAAGGCCATGTGTAAGTATGTCCGTCCTCAACTTGGAGTTGTCACTTGTCTCTCCTAAAAAAAAAAATCTCTATATAGAACAACAATGTCAGCTATAATAAAAAACAAAAAAGTTATGCTATGCATTTTTAATTAGTTGTCCATATGACCTAATATAATTTCAAAAAATATCTGAGTAAAATGTTTAAACGTTATATATTGTATGTTGTATAAAATAAAATATCCAATGTGGGATATTAATAAAATATCTTAATATGAAGTAATATTGACATATAATTAAAATATACTAATAAAAAAACATTTTAATGTGCGTTGATCAAATGGCTCAATACACATATTCTGTAATCTCTATAGTATTCAAAAATACATGTTTTTTGCACTCTAAAATAAGTTTGCACATTATGAAATTTGATCCCTCTTAGCTCATGTTAGATCTGTGCTTCAGATGGATCTATGGTGGTTACTCTAAATATCGGATTATTTAAAATTGTTTTCTTCTGAGAACTCACTTCACACATTATGGAGCAGATGTCATGTGAGGATGAAAATAATCTCAATCGTAGTCCAGAGAGGACTAATATTGATAGTGAGCCTATTTTGATCCATGAGGATCTGAAATCTGATTTAAGGATCAATAATGCTCACAAGCCTAATTCGCTCCATGAAAATCTCATATCTGATTTAAGGATTAATGCAGATGGCCTGAATTTCCATGGCATTGTAAAAGAGGAAAATTCAGATTTTGAGAATTGTTTGGAAGAAATGGAGCAGATGTCATGTGAGGATCAAAATGATCTCAATCATAGTTCAGAGAAGACTAATAGTGAGCCTATTTTGGTCCATGAGAGTCTGATATCTGATTTAAGGATCAATATTGCTCATAAACATATTTCTGTCCATGAAGATCTCATATCTGTTTTAAGGATTAATGCAGATGGCCTAAATTTCCATGGCATTATAAAGAGAAAAATTTAGATTCTAAGAATCTTTTGGAAGAAATGGAGCAAATGTCATGTGAGGATGAAAATACCCTCAATCGTAGTCTAGAGAGGACTAATATTGATAGTAAGCATATTTTGGTCTGTAAGAATCTTTGGAAAGAAATGTAGAATATGTCATATGGGGATGAAAGTAATTTCAATCTTAGTCTAGATGGGACTAATACTGATTGTAAGCCTATTTTTACAACTAAAATTAAGTCCACAAAGAAAAACTTATTGGACAACAACATCAAAAAAACATTTCAACAGGTCTCTGCAAGCATAAAATCTGAAAATGTTAAACCCTCAATTCTTATCTTGGCTAGAGAGTCTACATTAGAGAAGAAAATTGAGGTCCATGAAGATATGATATTGGATTTAAGGATCAATGGTGATGAATTGAATTTTGATAGAATTTTAAAAGAAGAAAACACAAACCTCAACAATCTTTGGAAAGAAATGAAGCAGATTTCACCTAGGCGTCTACTTCTATCAGCAAGCATGGTATGTGATAAAACTACCATAATTATATGCTTGGATAAATTCTTCCTTATTTTTACTTTGAATACATTGTTGGTAAGTCTACTGATTTTATACGTGTACTTTAGGATATGAAGGCATGTGATAACCTTTATGTGGTTACAATTCATGAAATCTAATAGATGCAAAATTCTTCCCACCTCCCCTTCCCTTCCCCCAAACCCATAGAAGATAATATCTTCATGCACTTAAGAATGGAATTTTTCAAATAGTGGTTGGAAGGATGTTCTTGAAATGGATAGAGGAAATTGATCTGTAACTTGCATGGTTGCTTGGATACAAGTGTACTTAAACTGGCATTATTTCAACTTTCTAGTTATCAATGAACTAAGAGGCAAAAGATCCCATGGGAGGTTTCTGTTGTAGCATAGTTAATTACTCTTTTCTAAGTGTTGGAAATTTTATGGGTGGTGATTGGTTTTGCCATTATCGAATTTTATGATAAGTTTGTTAATATAGAAATTGAAATTTCAGCAATGCCAAGTGGCACTGAAAGTCTTGCAATGGCTTGAAAAAATGAAGAGATCGCCTCATTTTTTTTTCTTTTTCCACATTTACTTCCATTTCAATGCAACTCTAAAAACTAGGGATTTCAACAAAGTAGGCTAGAATAAGATTTTCATCTACAGTTTTTCTTCAATGTATATATTATCCAATTCTTTCCATGTACACTAGCATTTGTTTCTATCTCCTTGAATCTTTCCATATTCATCATCTCATCTATGACCATTATATTTCATATGTTAGTGTGAAGAATAGGACATGAAGAATATTTAGCAAGACTTTTGGAAAGGAAAATATTTCACTAGATAATGTTTGTTCCTCAACATAGTAATAACTCGTAGAAACACACAATTATCGACAGTCACTGTTCAGCTCTGGACACGGTTCCAGACTAAAACTCCACTTATTATCGAATCTCCAACTACTCTTAGAATTGGGTTACTCGGTGCAAGGATTCACAACCATATATATATATATATATATATATATATAATATATATTATATATATATATATATTATATATATATATATATATATATATATATATATTATATATATATATAAGTACAATTCAAAATATGATTAATATGAGTTCAATTAAAGAAATTAGCCTGGCAATAGGCAATGCAAGAGAGAAAAGACACCATTAGGCTTCTAAATTTCGAAATTACCATACATCTAATATTCAGTAGTCTCCAGATTATGTTGTAAGTGCCATGTGATTACAAGGCACATCTTGGAGAAGACACTATGATTGCATATGATAGTCTGGAAAAATTTAAGACATCCTGTCTTTTGAAGGGAAAAAAAAGGTCTGTAACTTTTGTTTGATTCCAGTTTTACTTGTAATTCTTCAGTGTTTTAAGCATTTTCCTTGCTTTGGTTTTCTGTACTTCTCAGTGGTTTCAGAAAGGCCCCATCTTGCAAACATCAAAATATAGTAAAGCCTGGAAACCATGTGTATTCAATTAAGAATGTGCTTCCAGCTTGTGAAAGCATTTTGGACACCATAAGCTCAACAGTTTCTGCCATTTTTGGAGACCACTAAGGATATTTGTCTATGGTCTCGGCAGGCTATTGGATGTATTTTCTATGTCTAACAAAAGCATTTAGAAAATAAGGGGAAATAAAGAGGTTTTATGTTTGTCAAAAATATTTTCAGTCTATTGTTGAACAACTATTATGCTATGAGCTGTGTGAAGGAATGAGTGTTACCCGCCAAAACGTGGGTGACCAATAAAAAAAAAATCTCGTCCTTATACAGCCAGCCAACCAGCATACCTATTGATCATTACATGCCATGATGCCAAGGTTAGTCATCTATTGGCAGGTAAATCAACCATTTTGTAATCATTTGTTGCCAATTGATGTTTCGTGCATACTAATAAGAATCAAGGGATGATCTAGGTGATTGACTGATCTTGATTGTATTCTTGTTCCCTTACTTCACCTAGGAGGTTGTCCTTTGACTCTAATCCAATGGGACCTCCTTTGAGACCTTAGGGTTTTAGGAAGGACACTACTTGGGATGCTTTCATTGAAGTAGGAAGGACACCAATGGGGACACTTTCCATCTTTCCCATTATTCCATTTCCATTATTTGGATTGGTGGTCATTGGTCATGGGATTGGCACCCTCTCATCCTCTTGCTTGATTATGGACAATAAAACTTTTCCTTGAAGGTTGATGTAGCGAAAATAGAGTTAAAAGCATAAGAAAGCCATAATGAAACAAAAACATAAAATGTAAAAAATCATTCGGACATTTGATTAGCACGTGGCCAAAAGTGTAATATTCCGAATGGGAAATTATGGGTATTTTCCTGAAATGCCTCTTGAACAACATCTTCGCAAACAAATTCTCATAAATTTAACAAACATTAACATGTAAAGTAAAGCAATCAGCATGCGGAAAACAAGTACATGATAAACTGGAAAACAATCTCATCTTTGTTGTTATAAGAAATGGGGTTACATGTAGATAAATTTAGAATAGATGAAAGTAAAAGCTGGCTTCGAAGATAATCTGTTGCATTGTACTGGCACTCCAAACTTACATGAACTGCACTACAAAGCTCTCCTTTGAATTTTGGATGAATTCATCTAGGGGAGATGGGTACTCTCCCAACCCGACTAAGCCACCCAAGGGTTTCTGCCTCAGGGCCACAAATGAAATAGAGAACCGGGTTTTCAAACCTCTCACACAAGAAGAAATATCAAGTCCAAGATATCCTCTAATGGCCTCCTCTTTTATAGATCTGATAAACCCCTCTAGAAGCTCCTATTTTATTATTACTTTAAGCATTGAGCACATTTCCCTCTTTTTATTTTAATTAAAATATATTTTTTAATTTGGGAAAATGGTTAATTGGCCACCATACCTCCTCAAGCCACTAAAAATCACTTCTAACTATCCCATCCTGTAGATCTTTTCATTTCAGCTCCAACGAGCTATTACAATAAGGTGTTATGTCAAGTATTCTTCTCAGAATGCCACCTTAAGCGTAATTAATTGAGTGAGGCACAATAATAACCCCTATAAAATTTGTATCTATTGCAACAACTAGAAATTATTCTCCTAATTAAAATTTTAATTGTGTAGTGTATTTTCTCCTGTAAACAATGAATAAAAATCACAACTGCAATTTTCACCATAAGAATACTGCGAAAAATAAAATATTGAAAACTGAGAAATTCTAGCATACACACAAGAATTTGACAAAATTATTTATGGACATCTGTCTCCGGAAAAAATCCAATGCTGGAAAACCGATGCAATAAATGAGGGTTTTATTATTATTCTTCAGTAGCAAATATAAGTAAAATAATTTAGATGCCCAACTGACAATCCAATCTGAGGAAAATAATGGAAAAATTATTGTGAGAATTTTCTCTCACCCCACAACTAATTCTTCACACCGAAATTACATCCCTAGCCTCTGTGTTGAGCCTCCTGCATCACCCTCTGCAAAGAGCTTACTTTGTCCCTTTGAGATTTTTGGCTTCTTCTGAGGACTAGAAACCTTCCTCCTGGAATGCTACTACCCTCCTCTTCCACCTGCTTCTCACCCTTTGGCTCTATCTTCTCTACTGAGTTATTACTACTAGGAAGATCTAGCTGCTTGGGCAAATGAGTATCTGCATTGGTGTGTTCTCCATCACCTTATGGACCTCCTCTTATAATCCATTGTTGGAGCACCAACGACCAAAATTAAAACATAATTGATGGCTAGGATCATTTCTAGATCGATCCATGTGAGCTTCTAGATGATTCTCACCTTATCTCAATTAATACTGATTAATTAACCATATTCCCTAAGTTTAGGCTTAGGACATATTTAAAAAACGGTTAATAATCTAATTATGACACTTCTAGGCTGAATTTTGAGAAATGATTTTTGGGTTTTGGAGATCTCATGTATTCTAGCCCATCCACCAAATTTCCTGGCTAGAACACATTTGATGCTACAAAAATGAATACTCACTCTTAGCAAGGAATGTGTTCTAGTGTTGCACATCCTGCCACAAGACACTGTATCTGCATCATCTTCTATCGCGTTGTTGATGTTTGGTTGCTGCTACCTATAAACCGTTGTGCAACTCTGATATATGTTGTTGCTTAACCTTGGTGTACTGCTACCAACACTTCATCTGTAATGCAACTCCCTCTCATCTGTTGTTGTTGCAACTGAGAATCATCCACAGTAACCTGTCCCTACTACTCAAACGAGTTCTCCACCATACCCATCTGTTCCTTGAAATAGATGAACTTAGCTCTCCCTAGAGATTTCGCGAGTATACCTACAACCTGCTTTTCTGTGGGAACATATTGTAGTTGGACTACTCCACATTGTACACAATCTCTAATGAAATGACACTGAATATCGATGGGCTTCGACCTATCATGAAACACTAGAATCTCAAAGAGATTTATGCAGAGTGAACAATGGAATTTTAGAGAGCTTTATTCAACTCTGATTATCATACTAGACATTGGTCGCCTCCATCCTTTGCCTGAACAAGCTTACTAGCAGCTTCTGAAGACATATAGCTTCGCACGTAGTTGTGTTGGTTGCAATATCCTCTGCTTTTGTAGTGCTTAGTGCTACTGATTTATGCTTCTTGCTACACCAAGAAACCATCCCTGATCCAACACTAAAGTAGTAACTGGAGGTACTTTTCCTGTCCACTGAACTGCCTGCCCAATCTGCATTTGTGTACCCACAAAATCTGACGTTCTAATGTCCCAAACATGATATTTTTCTAAATTTGCAAAAATCGAACTCAACCCAAATTTCAACACTAAATTATCATTCATTCAGCAGAAGATTGCAATATACAACCAAAATTGTTGAGATGAATGTTGGCCTCGTAGATAATATGTTGCACTGCATCGACCTCCCAAACTAAACTAAACTACCATTTTTAAGCTTTCCTGTGAATTCTGGATGAATCCACGAAGGGGAGATGGGTGCTTGCCCAATCTCACTAAATCACATGAGTGTTTTCCGTCTTAAGGTTACCAAGGAAGTATCGAACCAAGTTCCCAACCTCTCATACAAGAAGGAATATCAAATTCAATATGTCCTCCAATGGTCTTCTCCTCCTCTTTTATAGATATCATGGACCCCTCTAGGACCTCCTATTTTATTATTATTTTAATCATGGAGCACTTTTCCCCCTTTTATTTAAATTAAAATATTAATTTTAATGCAGGAAAAGGGTAAATTGGTCATCATGTCTCCTCGGGTAACTGAAACTCACATCCAACCATACCATATTGTAGATTTTCTCGCTCCTATTCCAATGAGATATTACGGTAAGGTGTTTTGTAAAGTATTCCTCCCAGAATGACACCTTAAGCATAATTAATTGAGTCAAGCCCAATAATAACTATGTTTCTGTAAGTTTTTGGAATGCAACAGAATGAAAGGTAAATTGTGTGGATGATGAAATATCCCAAGTGAATGCCATAGAACCTCACAGAAACTCCTCAAAACCCCTCCAAAATCCCCTAGGCATGTTGATGACACCAACCTACACCTGAGACCTGTGTGCCCCCAACTCTGAAATTCCATCATAACCATGTCATAAGGAACACCACAAAAATGAACATTATAAATCCACTTTCCCCAAGATTGCTTGCCCTCAAGCAATCCAAACTTGTGGACCATTTTGGTGGCCCAATGCCTAGATCCCATACGAACCATTGGGTGACACTCTGCCTCTGTGTCAATGCACCATGAACAGACCCCTCAATGCCTAGATCCCAAACCAATCTCTAATTGAACTTGTCATCAACAAATCCTCTTGGATCCTAATGCCATCAAGAACAAGTATCGAGACTCCATTGATCTTGTTGTGCTATAACTCCAATCATGAGTGTTGCTCCATCCACTGTATACCAACTCATCACCTCTCTCCAATCCAACCCTTGGCATAGCCCAAGGTCAACCTCACCATGGTGATGTTGTACTGAGATATTGATGAGTGGCCAACCTACATCTTGCTTCGAACTTAAGCATGTAGTATCCCTCACCTCTAAGGGCTCTTGTAGTACAATGCTCTTGACTAAAAATGATACTCCATTAATAGGGTACCAACTCATGATCTCTCGCCAATCCAATGCATGAAAATTCATGTAAAGTACAAGTCTACTGGGTTGATATGGGTCCCTGCTCAAATTAGAATGCTCTGTCTGATCAATCAACAAGATATGTTTGAGGAAACCTTCCCCTCTCTCTATAGTACGCAAAAATGGACAAGATGTGCTGCAAGCCCTATCTATATACTCTTGGAGAGGGTTGCGGCTTGGAAACACTACAGCTCTACTGGCTACCACTGCATCTATCTACACCTAATCAATGGGTAGGCCCAAAGATGGATGCACCACCATATCCAACATAGCCTCTCTCATCTGTTTGGAAGCTCCATGCTTCTCTGGTCTACTCGTCACCTGCAAAACTGTCCTTTGAGCTCCCAATGCCTCTTGATGACCAATATCTACAGATAATACTTCCCTAGTGGTTGCCTGCACATCTAATTCTCTCCTATGGTTGGCCCCAACACTGCTTTCTCCTCCATCATGGGCTCAACATGAGCCACTGGTTGACTCTCCAAAAATGGCCCATCACGCACACTGTGTGTATCATCTGACTCATGCTCCTCTATGTGCTCTCTATGTTGAAACATCATCGACTCATATACTTCCTGATCTCCTTCCATCATTGGAAAACTCAGTTGCTCGTCATACTCCTCTACCACACATGGATGCATATTTGCGCTACTATCATAACCTCCACATGATTGCTTGTGCTCCTTAGAGGCATCCCCATAAGAACCCATGGGCTCAACTAAAAAAGAAGAATCCTCAACTAGAAAGTCAGTAGGACCTCCTCTTGATCTATCTCTACCATCTCCTCAGTGTCACTCAAGCATGAGTGGTTAGGTCCCCAAGGTCCTTTGCAAACAAAGCAAAGTCCCTTCCTCCTCAACTCATTCTTGCCACATGATCCCCCAAACCTAAGAAACTCTGTGTTGGTCAACTGTCTCCTGAACAACCCAATGTTCTGCTTAACCAACCTTTTAGCTAGCTCACAAGAAGCTGGTGAAATAAATTGTTCGTTCCTCCAAATGGCCAATAACTCAGATTGCATCTTCTTGCAAATGGCATCACGGTCTCCCATAACTGAAGACAAAATGGACAACATGTTTGTTTTGACTGTGTAAGGATGATATTTCTTAATGTTAAAGAAGCACTAGAGCATCTGATGGATCAAGTCATCACACCCCATTCAAACATGATTACGTATGTTCTAACTATGGCCATGATTTTCAAAACCTCAAGCTTCTTTCCAAAGGTAGAACTTGCACTGTTGTACAAGTTCTGGAAAGTCTCTACTATCAACTTGAAAACTCTCCTCATAACATCATCATTGAGAGGAGGTATAGGTGCAGTCAGTCTATGTTACTGAGACAAGATGCAACTAGAAGTCTAACCCCTTCACAAGGTTCCTCCAAGAACTTGGAATGTATGAGAGCAAACATAGTTAGTCTTAGAGCCCAAATGAGTTTCTTCTTTTCTAACTGGTTCATTTCAGAAAGGAGTGCATCTAGTTCATATAATTTGAAAAATACTTTCCATGTGAGCCTGATGTGCTTCAAATATTCCCAAGTTCAATTATTTTGTGTCGTATTTCTTGCTTCTTCTGCACATCTTTAGGTTGTTCTCTTTGAAGAATGGCATAAACCCCCTTTGAGAAGGATCTGATGTTTGCTACTGCTAGGTTATTAAGGAAGTTTATGAATGTCTTGACTATTTTTATTTAATAACTGAAGAGGGAAAAGGACATCAAGTTGACTCATATAAGATTTTGACAACATCATGACAATGGTACACCATAATAGTAGTATGACTAGACCACTCATATACACCTGTTCTTATCCCCTATGTCACAAGGTTCGCCAAATTTGAACATTGAGGTTCGAAATTTAGCGAACCCAAAAAAAAAATTAAATTCATTTTGGTTTGGTGAACCTGATAGTCGAACCTCAAATTTGAACCTCAACGAATTTGAACCCGAATGTGAACCTAAAGATGAACTTAAAGCCGATTTTTTTTTAAATTTGCCATTTGAGGTTGAGTTTGAGTTGTTTTTGTCAGTGGTTTTAAGGTTTATGAGAAAAACCATATCAGCACATGGTTTTCTCTTGTTTCTCTTACCGCCACTTAGTTTCCCGTGGTGGCCACTGGTTTGGTTTTATTTACCATAGTTGTTGATAGATTTTCACAAGCAAACTTCAGTTTAAGTGTACTCGCTCTATTGTGCACAATGTTACCATTGCCTGTTGTATTGTCTACAATGTCCTGATTTCAATTTCTAGATGTTGCTTGTCCCCGTCACCCCAGAGCGTGAAGTGAATAATGGTCGTGATTTGTGGTTGGTGGATGCTCACTGTTACTCATATAGCTTGATTGATTGATTTTGATTTTTTATTATATATATATATATATATATATATATATATAATATAATATATATATATATATATATATATATAATATATATATATATGTGTGTTGAAAAATATTTTATAGTCTAACTTAATTTCAAACCTGATACCAATCTCATCGAAAAATTTGAATTTGAATCGAACTTAATTGTTGTCGAACTTGAATTCAAACCCGAACCCAAACCATGTGACATAAATTACCCCTAGTAGGTAAATTGCTGGTACATGATTTTCTTTCCTTACACAAACAATATATAGCAGAAACACGAGTCTTCAAGCTCAAAATTTTGTCATACAACAATACTCAACAACAATAACTCTTATGGTCACAAATCAAATGAGAATCTTCAAACCCTAGCTCTAACAAGTTCAACCATACATTAAGACACTTCATACTTGGACATACCTATAAAACCTCTTACAGTAACAACAATTAAATACCTCTAACCTCAAGGACTTAATCACAGACTTCATCTTAGCGAATCGGCCACTCACAACAAGATATTGAATTCCAACAACAAAAATAGCTTCAAAGAGAGTACAATGCAATGAACCAAGAACTTTGTACAACCTGGGTAATGTAGGATGACCAGAACTACAAGAAGTAATCTATTCTTCCCCATTTCAACAAAAAACTTGTTCTTTGAAACAATCATAGTCAGCAACATATAATCAATTGATTTGTACGCTAATGATACAAGTCAAGACTTGGAAATATATTCTGCAACAATTAATTGCCCTGTCCAAAGCCTGAGATACAAGATAGGCAGCCTCTGTAACAACCACGTTCCTTTGATTTCACAATGACTGTACACTATTAAAACCATTTTTTGTTGCAAGAATACAACAACAAGAACGTTGTCTTCCAACTCCCCACGTACCTGCAACAAATCGAACTGTGTCATGTTTTATCATGGCCACAACATTTCTAGGAGTTTATATTCTACTCATTGGTCATAGGAGCAATCCTCCACCTGTCTTGATATGCCTGACATGGCCTAATGATCCACTTCAACGATCACTTTGGAATTCAAAATTTGGTCCATGATCATCCAACGCTCAATGTTCCACCGGTGATTGAATCCGCCTTCTATCGCACATCAAAACACCGAATCATCATTTTTGAGTCGATTTGTTGTTCAATGGTATACCCATGTTGACTATGCTAGACTCCCCTTCTTCCACGACTTCCAGGAGATGGGTCATGCTCTCACAACATTCACACAGACTCAATTGCTTGATCTCGGCTCGACCCAAGTCTGTCTCTCCCAATTTCTGTTGACGTTCAGACTTGCGCTGACCAATATGACTCACTTGAATATTCTCCAATCGACCAAAGCAACTTGAGCAATGATCGAAATTCACCTCATGATTACTCTTATAGGCAACCACTAACATTCAATCTCTTCGTCAATCGACTAGGAGGCAAACGTTGGATTTTGCAGGAACAAATCGAGACCTGATTCCTGCGGCAAGATAAACTGGATCTCTAAAGCTCAGAAATCAGGTCTATCAACACATAATCACGACCTAAAAAAAACGAAAATGAAAGCATTCACCCCTTGAGCAATCTCGGTCGTTTGATTTGACTCGGTCAATAGTTGATAGATATCATCCTCCACTTATGGCTCTATAGGCCATCTATACAAGGTGGGGTTGACATCCTTGTCATTCGATGAACTATCTTCTTCTAGTTGGTGATCATGGGTGTAGATATGGGTCTACAATCTTGCATTCTGAACCTCTTCAGAATATATGTATCATATCTTCCTTTCCCAAGGAATATCTCCACATCCTTTTGCCACACTTCCAATCCTAGGAAATAATGCATCAACCCCAAATCCTCCATGTCAAACTCTACTGCCAGGTTCCTCTTCCAGTCCTCTATGAGCCCTGATGATCCAGTCAAAAAGAGATCATCCACATACAAAACTAGAATGAGTGACTCACCCTCTACCATCAAATAGTAAAGGTTGGGATCTACGTCACTCTTGATGAATCCCTTCTACTGCAAGTGGTTGTCAATCCTACCATACCATGCCCTAGGAGCCTGCTTGAGTCCGTATAAATATTTCTTCAGTCTGCACACATGAGTTCATCTCTGATGAGTCTTAATGCCCTTTGGCTATTCCACATACTCTTCTTCCTGTATCACCCCATTCAATAAGGTTGTCTTGACGTCCATTTGGTGAATCTTCCATCCCATCTAAGCTTCTAGGGACATAAATAATCAGATAAAAGTGTATCTAGAAACTAGGGCGAAGGTCTCCTCATAATCTATCCCTTCTTTTTATGCACACCCCTTTGCCACGAACCTACCCTTGTAGTTTTCCACACTATCTTCTGCAACAAATTTGATCTTGTAGATGTATCTAGAACTTACAATTGATCTATCTTCCAACCTTGGCACTACCTCCCAAACATCATTTGTCATGATAGATCTATACTCTTCTACCATGGCATCTACTGAGACTTGATGTTGTGTGGCCCCCTGAAAGTTAGAAGGTTTTGCAACCTGTGCCACCAATGCTTGGTACATGTCAAGTTGTTTGCGCTATCTTTTGTTTGTCCTAAGAGTTCCAATAAATTTCTTTGCATCTCTGAATGCCTAATGAACCTCTCTTCTCACTCAACCACTCCTCCTCATCTTGCATCTACTGCTCCAGTTGCTGAGAACTCCCTGGATTTCCTACACCTGAGGAAATATTGGTACTTGTCATAGTACTCGATCTTTGTGACTGTACTCCTGCCTATCCCACTGGTTTCCCATGTTGCTAGACAAAAGGAGCTTCAACTGACTAATTCTTATCACCTGCAGGCATCTCACAAGATCTATTGAAAGCTCGGTCCTCCATGAACTTCATGTCTTGCCTTACTACAGTGTTCCGATTTCTGGGAATGTAGATTATGTATGCCTTTGAGGTTTCATTTTATCCAATGAAGAACCTATTCTCTGTAGTCTGATCCATTTTGGTATGTTTATCATATGGCGCATGGCAAGCTTTGAAAAATAAATTCTTGACATGGGGTGTAGACCTAACATGCGGTTGGGTTGGACCCAACAATTGTCCTTTATGAATATCTTGCTCTGAAAACTTCAAGTCCTAAATTAAGAAAAACTTAAAAAAGTAATTTGTAGCTTTTCCATGTACTCTGATTAACATTATTTTGTGGGAAAGGAAAGCAAATATCTTCCAATCAAAAGACATTCCCATAGAGTTCTTATTGGGTTTCATTACAAAACCATGCAATGAATACAAAACTAATCCCAAGGTCAACTAGTCTCACATTCATATTCAGCCTTAGATCAGTAAAGAAATTCCGTGGGGATATTTTCATGGTGCCTCCCAAGGACACCCTCCCAAATGTGGTGTTGGAGTCATATTTCTCCTCTCACAAAATCATCACTTCCTTGTTCGATACTGCGTAGGATGGGAATCAAACAATCATACAAAATTCATTGCCTTCCACACACTCCTCTTTGTTGCATCCAAAAAAAAATGTAACAAAGCTAAATATCATGAATGATTCCTTAAGCAAGTTATAATTTGAGAATATATATCTCCATATGGTGGCTTAAGGCATTTATTAGGCTCTTCAGTCATTTGAATTGACGTCTTTCACCTGAATTCTCCATGAAGTCAACATTCAGGCTGATTCTCTTTCAAAGGAAGGTTTGGAGATGCACACAAGCCAAGTTTTAAATATTGCAATCTTGGATGAGGAAGTCATGGATCAAATAAACATACACTCTTAAAAACTTCAACTCTCTTCTTGTTATTCTCACGGAGGTCTTTTGGTTTTTGATTTTTTTTTCATTTTCTATATTTTTGTGTAAAGGACTACAAGAAATATATGATCCAGAGATTCAACGAAAGGTGTATTTTTTGTAAGAAACACTAGAGGGCATAGATAAAAGGCATACATACTCGAAGAAAAGGAAAACAATTTCTCCTTCATATGAGAAGATAGGAAGACAATGAACATAATAGCCAGAAACATGTATATTCATTTTCTATAAATATAAGATCTATTTTTCTTAAAAAATGTTTGGTTAATTATGAATTACTTAATTAGGAATATTAGAATCAATATTAGGGGTAGTAGGAGGGAGAGGGGTGCTTTATGATGCCAAAGAAACTAAAGTTCTAGAGTATTCATGGGGTTTAGGACATTTGATGAACAAATAAGCGGAAATCAATGGTCCCTTCCAAGGCCTTCAATTGGATAAAGAAATCAAGTCCATTCACGCACAATGTTGGGAGATTCTCTTCTCATACTTTAGCTTTTGGTCAAGGGGTCTAGCCCAAAGGAGAAATATTTAGAGACCCTTATGAAAAGAATAAGAAAATTGGCATAAACAATACCTTCAATAGCATATTTTCATGTTCTTTGTGCCTCGAATAGAGAGGCCGATTATTTAGCGAATGAAGGTTGTAAATTGGGGTTGGGGGAGTTGACAGTAACTAGGCTTTTTAGGCCTTCTTAATCCCCTAATTTAACTTGAAATCAATTTCTCTTGATAAATCAAGTATGGAACAAAAAAACATTTTGTTACATAAAAAATAGGGGGGCCTATGGGCAATGTGGCAACCCAAATGATTATTAAGCATGGAGACAAGCCAAGCACTTATATCCCACTTAGTATAGGAATTTGCAGTTTGGGATGATAATCCTTCTTTGGCATCTAAGTACGCAGTTCCCTTCATTTCAGATCGGGCACATGTGGGATAATATCATTCTCCAACAAGGGATAATTGTGAAGAGTAATGTTTCTCGTTGATCTCTCAGATGTACAATTCATGCAAAGGGTTGGCCCAGGATTATCCCATTGTCATCCTTCACTAGAAATCAAGAAACAAAGTTTCCCTTGGACCTCGGCTCATGCTACTACAATGACAGCGAGATGAAAAGCTTTATTTATGATGGAGACATCCTCTTTGTGGTGCAAGTAATGCATACGTTAGTTATAAAATTGATCACTTAAATCAATTTCTCTTGATAAATCAAGAATGGAAGAGAAAAACATGTTGTTATATAAAAAATAGGGGGGCCTATGGGCAATGTTGCAACCCAGATGATTAATAAGCATGGAGACAAGCCAATCACTTACATCCCACTTAATATATGAATTTGAAGTTCGGGATGATAATCTTTCTTTGGCATCTAATTACAAAGTTCTCTTCATTAGAGATCAGGCATAGGTGGGCTAATATCATTCAGCAAGGGATAATTGTGAAGAGTAATGTTGCTCGGTGGTCTCTCAGATGTAGGATTCATGCAAAGGGTTGGCCCAGGATTATCCCATTGCCACCCTTCACTAGAAATCAAGCAAGTAATGTACAGGTTATTTATAAAATTGATCACTTAAGTGTTTAGTTGCATGCCTATAGTGTGGAGATGGTAATTTGGAATGAGGAAGACTTCAAAAATTGGGTGAAAAGAGTCTCATGTGCCTATTTGGAATTATGGAATAGTTCTCTATATTTAATTGAGGATGTTCCTTGGTTGAATTGGGCAGATTTTTGTGGGTATATTTTGTTCATGGAAAATTATCAATCAAGTGAGTCAACTACCAAATTACTAATTGATTGGCAAGATTGTGAATAATTCAATGAGGTTCCAGCCGACTACATGTTGGTTTTGGGATATTCAAGTAGAAAAATTACGATCGTGGAAAACTTTCGATTGATGGAGCCAATAGTCAGCCTAATAATTTGGTGGTTGAGGATTGTGGTAGCCAAGTTTTGTGGGCTTTGTGTCGCTCTCATAACATTATTCAAAAATTTGAATTGTTGTATTTGTTACTTGGTGAAAGTTATTGTTTTTGGACATAGCGTCAATTTAATCATAGTGTGCAACCATAAGAAGTCAATAACCTAACTTGCGAGGAAGATAGATTCTTTACAACTATACGTTCTAACTCTTAAATTAAAACATGAACACATTACATCAACTTCCTGGGTGATAGAGTATCTTCAAGGAGTAAAAGAAAAAGTAGTTGAAAATGAAGAGGAAGTGGATGTGTTGCGCATGTAGATTGAGGAGCTTCAAGCATAGGTCAATAGTTTAACTCTTAATTTGAATCACAATAGCAGTTCAATAAATCCAAAATATTTCAATATTCTGGACTTAAATGAACTACTTGTTCAAGACTGTAGCAGGTTTATAATGGTAAAGGACTATACAAGTATTCAAAGGTGGAATGGTTTCTAATTTTTTTTATTATTTTTGTTGACGCATTTTTGTGAGGTGTACACCTACAAAACCACCCCTCTTGATGTTCAAAATAGTGATCCTCTAAATGAGGTTGTAGTGCTTTTGGATTAGATGGGTCTGTATTAAATTTCATCAACTTAGATATGTACTTCTTGATGTATTTTCATAATTGAATATAATACAAAATCCTCATTCTGGTTTAAAAAATTATTAGAATTAATGTTATAATATATAGTGGTATTCGACATTTTAATGTTAATTAATCACTATATAATATTAAAAATATATATTAATAATTAATTATAATTTATTATAAACATGATATACATTATCATTCTAAATTAATTATGACTATCTATATTAAATGTCATTTTGATAGACTAAATGTTTTTACGTTTTTTTTGGATTTAAAAATTAGTTAATTAATGAAAAACTTGATAGAAATTAGAGTTTTTTGGCTTTAAAAAATAGTTAATCCACGTTTATAGAGTCATTGTAATATTTGTAATTAGGAAAAACAATGATAAACAAGCAATAGTTGAAAATTGAAATGCATACACAAAATTCAGAAATACAAGTAAACACCCATGTGGTCACCGAAAAACACCATCCAATTAAACCATTTTATTATAAAGTTGGAGAAATAGTACAATGGGTATGAAAGGAGTGCACCTGGGTTTACCTTAATGGCAAGCTAGACAAGCCCCAGGTTGGAGAATACAACGCCTTGAAGAGAGAGTGAGCTACCCCAAAAATGCCCTGCGATGCCCAAGAGGAGATGCATTGTTTGCTTGAAAATATATGTTGAAAGTCGCACCTCCTTTGCTCAAATTTTTTTACAAAATTAGCATAGGGCTCCTCTCAATAAACCCACCAAAACCCATAAAGGTTTTGGTCTATTTATAACCTCTGAAAATTGGCCCTAAGTACCACATCCTTCTCAAACTGGATGGAGAATACGACCTGTCTGGAAATGCAGTAAAGAAGCCCTCCAATCACTCCAAAAGTGTTGAATTCTACTCAACGGATGACTTCCTAAAATTTCTGGTACAGTCCAACTCCCCAACCCCTTTCATTAACCTCCCACATGTGGCTAGAATTGGGCTACTGCACTGGCCTTGGGTGAGAAGAATTCGACCTACCTCAATGCAACAATCTTTGACCCCAAAACTCTTCACCAAGATTTGTCTTCTGTTGGAGTAGCTATGCAAAAGATTTCCCAGAAAATTCCACCCAGAAGATAGCTGAAATAAGTGGCATGTGATTCCCTGTTGCATCCTCCTGGAGCACAAGATTTGTTGAGTGAAATGGTTGTTTGATGCACCATGAGCTCCACAAATCTCCCTCCAATATGGCACAATATTACCTTCCTAGGGGGGACTCATAGTCCACCGAAAAAAGGGTGAGCTCTCCCCTTGGAAATCTTTGCGCTAAACAACACTGTTACCCGGCCAAATAGCTTGAGTAACAAGAGAAATATTAGATGGACAAAAGACTCCAATAGCTGTTAGGATCCTTCTATTTATAATTTTTGAGTTTCCTTCCCCATGTGGGCCTCCCCATCAAGCATTTTGACCTCCTACCTTACCAATTCGAATTTCCCTCCAAGGAAGTGTGTACTCCATGTGGGTGTGGCCTCCACCTCCCACTAACAAAATGATTTCAGCCTCCATCTCCTAAGTCTTGGTCCAAAAAATTTGCAGGCCCCATAATAGACAAAATTGTGAAATTAAATTCAGGGAAATTATTCTAGGAAGGAACATCACAGTCCTCCCCTCCCAAATGTTGTTTTCCCCAAGCAAATGGAGTGTTGGATGTTGAAGTATGTGCTCACCCTCCCAAGTGGCATCCTCATCTAGTAAATTTCTCCAATGTACCAAGTATTCTCTAATGGTTTTGCTCTAGTCTCCAAAATGACCTCCGACTCTAACACAAGACGTCCCTCATTATCTAGTGGTGGTAACTCTATGGCTGTTTGAGGCATGAGACATGAAAAACATTGTGGACCTTGATTCTTGGTGGAAGATCTAGCTCATAGGCCACCTCCTCAACTCTCCTAATCAACTAGTATGGCCCATAAAAATAGGATTCTAGCATCTCGGCCCCCTTATGTTTTAGCGTGAACTGTCTATGTGGTTGTAGCCACAAGAAGACTATGTCCCCCTTCGCAAACTGCCTCTCAATCCTGTGTCTATTTGCATACACTTTCTGTTGATTTTGTGTTGTCAATAGTTTTTCCTTGAGAGCCTTGAGGATATCTTGGATCTCTTGGATCCAATCTTTGGCCTTTAGGGCCCGACTATCTCCAAAAACAATGTCAGAAAAATATAAAGCGTCGTAACCATACAAGTCACGGAAAGGTGACATACCAATGGACATGTGGTGGGTGGTGTTGTAGTAGTGCTCACCCAAATGCAACCACCGAATCCATGCCTTCTATTGCCTGGTCACATAATTCTGTAGGTAGCCCTCTAACCATTTGTTGACCCACTTAGGGTCCTCTGTCTGTGGGTGGTAACTGGTGCTGGGGGTGAACTTTGTGCCCACTAACTGGAAACGATCTTGCTAGAATGATCCCATGAAGCAGGTGTTCTTGTTACTAACTATGGTCTTGGGTAGACCATGTAAGCCGAAGACCTCACTGAAAAATAGCTCTGCTACCTGGAAGCAGAATACCGGGCTAGAATAGCAAAGAAATGTGCATATTTGATCAACCGATCCACCACCACATACATACAATCTCTGCCCTACACCGTAGGAAGCCCCATGATAAAAGTCGTAGAGATACTTTCCCATTTCCCCTTAGGAATGAGAAGTGGCTACAACAAGCCGACTGGATGGGTCAACTCTTTGTTTTTCCTCTAACAAGCCTCACACTCTTGCACATACCTCAACACATTTCCCTTGAGGCCCTTCCACGTGAAGCGCTTTTTGATCGTCCTGTACATCTTCAAGAACCCTTGGTGTCCTGAAAATAGGGAGTCATGGGCTACGTGGAGAATCCTCTCCCTCAATTGTGAACCTGACACTAAGAATATGCATCCTTTGTAGTAGATGATGTCAACCATCACATTGTAATTCTCATCAGCATGTGTACACTCCAAGACATCGCATGCCTGTCGATTTTTGGAGTATTGTACCAACAACTGTGTCTTCCAATCATGACAAATGCTCATGAGTGAAAGTGTCACAGGCGTCTTGGCTAATGTATCTGCTACTATATTGTGCTTTCCCTTGACATACTCAATGTCAAAATCATAGGCCTGGATCTTGCTAACCCAACTTTGTTGCATGTCATTGAAGCCCTGTCGCTCCATGAAATGGTGAAGACTGTTGTGGTCAATCTTCACTCTAAAGTTGTTTCCCACTAGATAATGTAAATCAGAATGGCATCGAAGAATACCAATACAAATTTCTGCAACTGCCCACGTAACACATGGTTCATGCAATACTAGAAGGTGGCAGGTGTGTTGGTCTGCCTAAAGGGCATAACAAAGAACTCAAAATTTCCATAGTGGAATCTGAAGGTCGTCTTGAGGATGTCCTGATCCCTTACTCTGATTTGGTGGTACCCCAAATGCAAGTCTATTTCAAAGAAGTACTTGGATCCTATAAGCTCATCCATCAACGCATCAATGCGTGGAATGGGGTAGCGGTTCTTCAGGGTCTTATTGTTAAGTGCTTGGTAATCTATGCACATGTGCAATGCCCCATCCTTCTTCTTCACCAGAACAACTGATGAAGCAAAGGGGCTAGAGCTAGGTCTCACATGCCCAAGTGCTAGTAACTCCTGAATGGCTTGCTCAATCTCATCCGTGTAGGCCTTGGGGTGTCTATATGGAGTGGTAATAACTGCTTGTACCCCCAACTCTAGCTCAATCATGTGCTTAAATCCACCTTCAGGGGGTTTCCTTGGTGTTGCATCCCCTAAAAATACTAGATACCTATCCAAGATGGCCTGTATGTTGGGGTGTGGTGGCTTGGGCTATCCCCCAGACTCAGAAATCCTCAACTCCATTGCCATGCTATGTCCACATGCCTCAAGTTAGCCTCCATCCTATGCACTTAAACAGTCTATGGAGGATATGAATGCATGCCCCAAAGAAAAATTAACTTTCCATCTGACCTTGTGAACTTCATCTCCAACTTCCTCCAATATATAGTGACCCACCCAAGGGAGTAAAGCCACTAGACGCCCATCACCAAATTGTTTTCTGGTACATCCACCATGAAGAAATGATCTGTCATCTAGTAGTTCCCCATGGTCACTATCAAAGTGGGGACATATCAGGTACGCTACATGGTACTATCCCCTTACACTAGGACTGAAAGCCCCTCAAACTCCTCTGTAGTGATACCCCACCTCTGAACCATCTGTGCGTCAAATGAAATTGTGGATGGCCCCACTGTCTACTAGAAAAGAGTCACGATGCCCCTGCATTGTGCCTTTGATCCTTGGGGTAAAAAATTTGGGAACCCCATGCAAAGAAGCTAGGACTCCTCCAAATTATGTGAAAGATTCTCCCCTAGGTGGTGCTAGTGGTGGTGGTCCCCTCTCTACATGTGTCTCGCTGTCACCCTTGCCTATATCCAACTCCACATCATCCTCCTAGCCACTATCATAGAAGACCTCAATGTAATGGGCCTCTCCCATTGTACATCTATGGCCTGGTGCCCAAGGCTCCCAATAAGTGAAGCATAGCATCCTCCTCCATAGGTCTCTCCTGGTCTCCTCATCTAATTGTCCATGTCGTTGGAATACTAGTGGTGGTGTTGGCCTCGCGTCATGTCCCTTCTCTGGGTAGGGCGCCCGTGATGGTATGGGTGCTCAAGTCTTTGGGATTTCCCCTTGCAAATCCTTGGCACAAGTCACAACCTCCTCCAAAGTAGTGGGTCTGTGAGATCTCATCAGCCCACGCAATGGCTCAAGCAAGCCCTGTAAAAATGTGTACACCTTCCTAGCATCCGACAAATCTGGCACCATGACCGAGACTCTCAAAAACTCTAATATATAGTGCTCTAGATGGCCAGTCTACTTGAGATGGGTGAGCTCTCTGAAATGAGCCTTTGGGTCCCTCCTATCAAAATGCTCCACCACTCTCCATGTAAAGTGCTCGTAAGAGGTCACACTGGCATGCCCTAGCATTGTCAAGCCATGAAACCACCAATTGTGTGCCTCTCCCTCCAAGTGCAAGGTAGCCATTTTGATGGCTTCCACCTCTGCCATCTGGTTAATTTGGAAATTGGTATCCAACATCTCCACCCAAGCTCGAGTTGTGCACTTGGTAGATCCATTATATGTTACATCCTCCCAATGGTACACTGCAACATTGAACTCTGCATGCTAGACCCCCCACTGCTCCTACCTTTCTCATTTTGCTTGAGGTGGCAGTAATCTCTAAAGGACAAAGATTCTTTGAAATCTTCCCCCCATGGATTTCCATTCTTGGAAATAATCTCCCATGGGCATCTGATCATTTGGCCCACCTTGCTCACTCGATAACGAAGGTAAAAATCTAGGAAGCATAGTCCTGGTTGGCCCACTGAAAGCTATTGGGTGAGTGGCTGGTGAAGGGTGGTCATATTGTTGTGAGGGCCTTGAAGTATCCCTAAATAGGAACTCATGATGGATGCTCTTGTCCCTATTCTGTTGCTTGAGTTCCTCCAACATCTCCTTCTGCCCTTTAGATAATCATTTAGGGCCTTTAAGAGGCTATGAAATGTTGCTTCCTCCTTGCTCCTTGACTCCCCCATATTTTCCACCAATATTTATTTCTTGGGTGTCTCAGTATCAGGTTTGATCTCCAGCTTTCTTTCTCTACTCCAGTATCTCTGCCTTCGATAAGTAATGTCCTACCTATCCTCTTCATTCATAGGAAATATCTACATGGATGAGCCAAGAACGGAGCTTTGATACCATTGTAATATTATTAATTAGGAAAAACAATGATAAACAAAGCAGTAGTTGACATACACACACAAAATTCCGTAATATAAGTAAACACCCATGTGATCAATGAAAAACACCATCTAGCTCAACCATTTTATTATAAATTTGGAGCAACAATACAATGAGTATGGAAGGAGCGCACCTAGGCTTGCCTCAATGGCAATCTAGAAAAGCATGATGTTGGAGAATACAACGTCCAGATGAGAAAGTGAGTTGCCACAAAAATGCTCTGCGCTGCTCAAGAGGAGTTGCACTGTGTGTTGGAAAAGAACTCTCGAAAGACCCACCTTTGGTGCTTAGAAAATTATGCAAAATTAGCCCCAGACTCCTATCAGTAAACTCCAAAACCTAGAAAGGGTTTGGTCTAGTTTTGACCGCTGAAAATTGGTCCCAAATACCACGTCCTCCTCAAACTGGCTGGAAAATATGGTTTGTCTGGAAATGCCCTAAAGAAGCCCTCTAATGACTCCAAAAATGCTAAATTCTACTCCCTGGATGACTTCCTCAAATCCCCGATACAATCCATCTTCCCAAATCCTTTCCTCAACCTCCAACGTGTGCCTAGAATTGGGCTCCTGCACTGGCCTTGGGTGAGAAGAATTCGGCATGCCTGAATGTAGCAATCTCTAACCCCAAAACTATTCACCAAGCTTGGTCTTCCCCTGGATTAGCTATGCAAAATTTCCCCCTAGCAAATGCCACCTAGAAGATAGTTGAAATAAGTGGCACGTGATCCCCTACTTCATCCTCCTAGAGCACGAAATTCACTGAGTGAAATAGTTGTACAATGCACCTTGATCTCCACAAATCTCCCTCTAATATGGCACAATCTTACCTTCCACCGAAAGAAGGGTGAACTCTCCCCTGGGAAAGCTTTGCATTCAACAACACTGTGACCCGACTAAGAAACTCGAGGAACAAGAGAAATGTTAGATTGACAAAATACCCCAATAGTTGTTAGGCCCCATTCTATTTATAGATTTTGAGGTGCCTTCCCCATGTGGGCCCCTCCTTCAAGAATTTCAACCTCCTACCTTAGCAACTCGACTTTCCCTCCAAAGAAGTACATACTCCATGTTGGTGTGGCCCCCACCTCCTACTAACAAAATGATTTTGGCCTTCATCTCCTAAGTCTTAGTCCAAAAATTTCATGGGTCCCATAATAGAAAAAATTGCCAAAATCCTAAAATTAAATTCAGGGAAATTATTCTAGGAAGGAACATTACAGTCATAAAGTTAGTAAAACTGAGAAACTCAACAAAAGCTAAAAAAAAATTGGAGTCTTGACTTGCAGTGGCCCAAGATTTCAAGAACACTTCAAATCTATCCACCAATATAAACAATATATTATGTTAATGTAAAACAATATAATAAATGCAAAAATTTACAATCAAAAGATTAATTAATACATAGTCAAAGATAAAGTGATTTCCATAATTCTGCCCTCCTACACGGATTGATAATACAAATGAGAGTATAGCTTATATATAGTTATACAATACATCTTTACTATTTGTTATGTGGGTTTTTTTTCTTTTATTGCTATTATGATGTTCATATCATATCGCACCTTATTTTCAAGTAATGGTTATTATCTTTGGTAAATGTACTTATGCGAACTTGGCAGTTTCCAATGCATCAAATTATATACATAGAAAGAGAGAGTGGGAGCAACTATTTTAATTATCTGAGGGGCTTGCCTTCTGTTTATGTAGCTCTGGATTTCAATCTATTTGCATAATAAAATTAGTGAGTCTTCTCAACCAGGTAAAATATTACGGAAGATACATTAAAGAAGTACTTGATTACTATGCACTAAAGCAATCCAAAAATTGTGATTGCTCAATCTCATCCTTTTTTTTTTATGATTTTATTTGTGCTAATAGTCTTCCATTTGTTGATTGGCATAAGACCCGAGAAAAACAACAATAACTAGCAACTTGACGGAAGTAGATTTAGACGATGATGAAGACAATCATTTTTGCATCGATGGGCACGAGTTTGTCTTGGATGAAGAAGTTGGACTTATTTGCCAGTTATGCAATTTTGTAAAAGCAGAGATAAATAACATCTTTGAGCCATTTGTAAGTAAACACATGATATGGATACTTTGCCATTGGACATGAAAAATAGTAGTTTATGGATGAACTTTGGTCAAAATAGGAAAATGATGTTATTGTATCTTATCTAATGCAAAATAGGTTGATATTCCATTTGTACCTTGCAACATACAAGGGGTATGGAATTCAAGAAGAAGCAGAAGCATATCAAGCTATCACTTGCACGAGGATAATTGTTCTAGAGACATGGAAATTCACATTTTGGATTCCTTAAAGGGATTACCATCCTTCAAGTCTCATGATTTGTCTGAGAAGCCCAATTCTATATGGAACATAATTCCGGAGTTGGAGAAGAAAATGAATGCTCACCAAAAACGAGGATTTGAATTCCTGTGGAGAAGCATTGTTGGTTCATTAATCCCAGATGAAATGGAGGCATCACCACGCAATGATCATGTTGGAGGTTGTGTTATTGCTCATGCTCTTGAAAGTACTATAGCCCTTCACAGTAAGCACTCCAACAAGTCCCCTCTACAGAGGTGGTGAATGCGAAATCATCCTAGGATAAAGGGAAAACAATTGCCCAAATAGACAACCATGAAGAGAATGCAAGAGAAGAAAGGAAATAAGATTCCACCAAAGTTTCCAAAACTTGGGCTCAAGTTATTAGCAATTCTGCTAATAAGGAAGGAGAAACAAACATTTGGGTTGACAACATGCAAGATAGAGAAGGAAAGGAAAGACAACATAGAGCAGCAAACATAATTATTAAAGGGTGAAACACTTTGAGAAAAATGAATGTACTCTTGACCTTGCAAGAGACTTCTTGAAAGACAAGTTGCTATGGAAAAGACAAATATGCCAAGCATGGAGGGTGGGCAAGTTTAACGGTGAGAGAGCCAGGCCCATAAAAGCTATCATGCCTAGCTTGCATGATAAATATATCATTCTAAGAAAGAAGCATTTCTTAAGGGTTTCTCGCTTTTTTCTAGAAGAAGATTTAACTGTAAGACAAAAAGAGGAAAGGATGGAGGAAATGTTAAAGGTTAGCGTAGCAAGAGATGAAGGCAAGAGAGCATGGATTTATAAAGGTAAAGTTGTGATAGCATGATTTAAACCTCCTTCCAAAACAGAGCAACAAAATGGTAATAAAGAAGAGTCCACAAAATTTTCAACAGGAAATCAGGAAGCAAGGTCAGTATGGGAAAACAAGGACAGACTCAAATGTGAGTCTTGCATGTCAAAATAAATAGCAATCAAGTCATTCCCAGGTTTCATTAAGATTAGTTTTTTGGAACTACAGAGGTTACCCACAGAGATGAGGACATGGGTTAGGGCCTACAGCGGAGGATAGAGACATTTTTGCCTCATAGAAACACAAGCATGAAGGGTGCAAGACACCTCTGTTTGAAGAATACTGGAATATGGAAGTGTGGAACAAGGCAATAGGGAATGGAAAAGGACACAGGGGTATCATGTTTTTAGTGAGGGAGAAAGAAGGTCATCTCATTCAGTTAGAAAAATAAGACTCAAATAAACAATTCATTTTGTTTAAAATATTAGAAAATGGAAACCACATCAGAAATGCAGCATGCTATTTTGTGCCACAAGTTTTAAAACTCTACAAAGGTAGAGGGCTTGACCACACGATCCATTTGCGGCCTTAAAAGTAGATATTGCAACATATTCTCAGCTAGGTGAAGTCTTTATAGTGGGTAATTTCAATGCTAGGACTACAAGTGAGTAAGCTAGCATTTTTTGTTGTAAAGAATATTGCGACCCTATTTGGCTTACAAAAGAGAGTAATCATTAGTGGGAAATAATTTCAGAGGACTAGGGCTGCAATCTCTTTGGTGAACAATTACTTACTCTATGTGGGGCCTTTGATTTAGTCATTTGTAATGGCTTGACTAGATGGGCAAAGTCCGGTAATTTCACTTAAAATACTTACAATGGAGCAAGTGTAGTAGATTATATAATTTTCTCGCATGGTTTTTGTGAAAAAATGGAGGAAGTTTTGATTGGAGATCAACTTTTGGACTTAAAATCAAATCACAAACCAATTTATTTAAGTTTCTCTTGGACTAGAAAGAAACAATTAGAGTACAAAATTCAACATGTCCAACAAATCTCCCAAAGGGCAGAATTTTTTTGACTCTAGAAAATCGTAATACCTTGAAATGACGCTAGAGAGGCTCTTTGAGAAGGAGAAAATCACAATTCATGGCCTTCATAATCATGAATTAACACATTTAATTCAATGCGCACTTGCAGAGTGCAAAAGAGCAAAAATTAAGAACTCTGAAACAAATTGTTTTCCGGTTAAAGCTTAGTTTGATGAGGAATGAAAAAGGGCAAGGAAAATGTGGAAAGAGTCAAACAAGGATAACATAATTCTCAAAGCTTACAAGCAATTATCAAGCAAGAAAAAGACCGATTTCATGGTTTCAAAGAGGGAAGAACTAATCTTCCTTGGGAAAAACAATCCCAAATTATTTTGGAAGGAAATCCAATTGAGAAAGATACAAATTAGAAATAGTATTACAGCTATGGTTTGAATATGCAAGACAACTCTATGAGTAGGATCCCAAGGTTGACCTTGCCCCCTTGGTCAACAATGATACTGAACTCTTCACGGTGCAAGAGATAGAGATGGGTATCAAGAAGTTGGGTGTTGGAAAAGAAGACTTAGATGAACTCCAATCAAAATATCTAAAGTGGGGCTCAAAGATTTTTGCACCTCACATTACAAAAGTTTTCAACAATATCATACAATAGGGGCTCCCCACATATTAGACAACTAGTCTAGCAATACCTCTTTTCAAGAGCAGTGATGTCAATAATCCCTCAAATTATAGGACCATCATGACAAACCCTTTGTCTGCAAAGCTATTTGGAAGCATTTTAGAAAATAAAATTAGCAAGTGGGTAGAAGAAATAGATAGGCGTGCTAAAGGACAAACAGGTTTTAGACCTAAACATTCCATAGTTGATCATTGTATAACTTTAAGGCACATCATTGAAAGAGTTTCAGAGAAAAAGGAAGAAGTCTTTTGCTGCTTTGTTGATTTCAGAAAAGCATTTGACACGGTTCCTAGGGATAAGATTTGGCACAAAATGGAGAAATTGGGGTTCCTAAACATTTGAGAGAAGTTGTGCATAGGTTGTATGAAGAGGTGAAAGTCAAAATTAGAACTTCAGCAAGCATTTCTAAAAGTTTTAGAAGCGATATCGGGGTCAAGTATGGCTATCCACTGTCTTCTACTCTTTTTGGTTTATATATCGACAAGGTTGAGGAGTGGTTAAACTCGCAAGGGGGTGATGGTATCTATTTGGGCAAGTTTTTTATAAGGCTTCTTTGGTATGCAAATGACCTTATTCTGATTGCTAAATCAAATCTTAGTTTGCAATAACACTTACTATCCCTTGATCATTTTTGTAGAAGTGCGGGGATGCAAGTAAATATCAACAAAATGAAAGTAGTGGTTTTCTGTGAAAAAAGAAAACATAACCATAATAAGTTCTAGTTTGAAGACAACATTTTGGAAGAAGTTGCGGATTACAAATACCTCTGAATTGACTTCAACAAAAATCCAAGCTGGGATGGTTGTAGAAAGAAAATAACTTTGGAGAGTTGGAAAGCATTTTATGCTTTTCAAAATAGGTGTAGAGAGGCAGAGCTATGGCACATTCTCTATGGTTGTGAACTATGAGCCAATAGCACATCCGACATGCAGTAGAAACAAATTGAGAAAATTTAGAAGCGTTTATTACAAACAAATTCAAGATTAAAAGTGCAGTTCCTTATGTTATTTTGTTAAGTGAAACAAGCGTTGTTCCTATTGAAGCAATTGTTATGGTGCTAGTCATAAGGGATTTTAAAAAAATTGAGCAAACGATGGCCTAGGGTTGTCTTTAATGACATTGTGCAACAAAAAAAAGACTTGGATACAACAAAATAACAAATGACTTAGTAAATGGGGTATTTGCTTGAACACGTGTCCCATAAACATCAAAGAGATAAAAGATTTTGTTATGGATAAGTTCCACAAGTGTACTTGGGATAAAGAGCTGAGAAGAAAGAAAAGGTACTATATTGAAATGTTTAATCCCACTTATAGTCCTCAACCAAAAACATACATAGAGGCCAATATTTTTTGGAGAGCCAAAATTCTTATTACTCAGTTAAGGACTAATTCTCATCAACTTCATTGTGAAACAGGACATTAGAAAAGGCCAAAAGAAGTGTGGGAGGAAAGATTATGCATTTTTTCTTCTTCTAGAAAAGTGAAAACAGAAAAGCATTTCATTTTAGAATATGAGGCCTTCAAAGACAACAGAGAAAGTTATGCAGATATGTTGACAGCTAGCTCTTAGGATAATCTATTTAGTGAGGGACTTGTCTAGAAGATGGGAGCATTTATTTTGAAGATTCAATGAATAATGGTCAAAGACATCAAGCAGATGAAGAAGAAATTTCTCCCATAGGCTATATTTAGCCTCGTGGATGTTAAAATCATTTTCTTTCTTTCTTTTTTTCATTCAAGATAGTTTTGAGGGTTAGCTCAATTGGTTGAGGTCCTCTTGCTAAAGCACTTTGTCATTGGAAGGTTATGGGTTGAATTATTATTGACACCCTTAAGATTAAGCTCTAATTAGTTTGGTAAGAAGGTGTGGTCCCTTTAAATGGGCCTACCCAACCCACCGTAATTGAAAAAAGCTTTGACCTTTAATATATATATATATAATATATATATATATATATATATATATATATATATATATATATATATATATATATATATATAACTAATTAAATTTCACTCGCTGCATTTTAAATTTTATATTAAAAAATTATATATATGAAATATCTTATATATAATGATATTTTTATTTGTTTAATATATAGACAATTTAAACAATATTATATTATACTTTTTTTTTTTTAATTTTAATAGTTTAATACAAAAATGTTAAAGAAAGATTTTCATGATAATTTATGTATTGGATGAACTTATTTTGGCATGCGAGTAAAGTGTTTATCATCACTTGCACCCTAAACTAGAGGTTATATATCCTTACTAATTATACTTTGTATTCTAATTTATTAATGTTTTTGTTGTCTTTTGATATGCATCAACATTTTTTCATTATATCCGAGTTATTTTAGCTTTCCAAGTAAAGCAAATTGTTTTAACGCAAATTACCATGTAGTATGTGTTGCTCGTCATTTCAACAAGATATTGTTACAATAAATTTTTCACTTCTCAAGATAAAGTTTAAAATCTAGAGTACGAGACTAGTTTCACCTCAAAGGGGGTAATTGTCATTTAACCGACCCTCTTCTTGCTTCTAACAATCTCTCCTTTGGTGCATAGGGGACATTACCCCCAAATGTTATAGATCAAATGATCCCATCAAAGAAAGTCAAAAGTTCTCCAATACTTCTACTTACACTCCAACCAAATGATTTGGCCAATTAGGGTTCTAGTGGAAGATAGGATTCTGTTGATGGTGCTGGACCTGCCAACATGTCAAAGGATCTCCTAGGTAAGAAGTCTTAACTAGACCTTAGACTGTTTCATGTAGGAGTTTCGTTGGCTTGAGGGGGCCTGACCCAGGTTCAGCGTTAATTAGCATTAACTGGCCCTTTCGACATCAGCCTGCATAGCGCGCAACAAAGTCTCACCCAAAGTAGTATGTGGGGATGCTGGAACCAAGTTTCTGCACCCTGAGATGGTTGTGATGTCATTTTATTCCCTTTATTCCTGCCTTCGCACAGGTTACTTCTCTCTAGGGCTTGCCAGATGAGCCCTTTATTCCGTCCTTCAATACCTTTGCAAAAGGGTACGGTTGACCTTCGCGTATCCCTAACCCTTGATCAAGACACTTCCATGCTGCTAAGGCAGCGTACCGTGCAGATTCCGAAATTAGTCTAAGTGTATTACTTATCTTCTTAGATACTCACAGATAGCACTGCGTAAATAGATATTCTTATATGCATTCAGTTTTCCAACATAATCACACATTCATGCATCACATAAGAATTATAAAGGAAATTCATAAATAAAATGGTATGATGCATTAATAAGAACAAAGACATAGAAATTGCAGAATACTTCTCTTTATTGATATCTTCCAAGTGATTACAGACTCTATTCACCCCGTGCACACAGCTACAGGGGTCTGCGCACTCAACTGTGGACTTCTACCCTAGGCCTCTGCGCACTCAGCTGCAGAGCCTCTACCTATGCTATGACCCGAAACTTAGACTTCTTATTTCAAAGCTATGACTCTCTTGTCTTGTGCGTCTCTCCAAAACTACTTAGAGCTTAGCTCTTTTTATACAATCCCATGGTCTGCAGACCATGGGTAGATCTCTTACAGCCAACTTTACCTTACAAAACTAAGGGCGGATGACCCTTTATGACTTATGACACCTACGCTCTCCGCGACCACAAAATGCGGAGTCTTTACCATTTTATTATAGAATTTGACTCAATCATGGGCTTTTAGCCCCAAAATTGCCCTTTGGGGAACTCGTTTCCAACAGGCCCCCAACACAAACATCATGACTCACCTTCGAGTCACTCGTTAGGTGCAGAGATCTTTGTGTGAAGCCCTTCCAGCTCAACCCGTATGATCGCAACTTTGTCCATGCACTAAGCTACCTCCTGCTTCGCATCTTCCACTGTTTTCTTGGTCACTGCTCCTGCGCTGTCAGCCTGAAGCTTTTGTTGTGTTGCCTGTAGAGTTGCAAGCTTGCCTTCGATATTCCCTGTCACTGCGTAAGGCTCATCTAGCCAGGGCTTTAGTCTAGCCTTGAGCATTGCTTCCTTGTGCAGTGTTGTGTCCACCTATTCCTTCAGCTGTTTGGCCTCCTGCGGCTTGGCTAGTCTCTGTGTCAGCACGATGGTTCGCGTTGTGCCCATAAGCTCATCGTAGCACCATAGATTTCATCTTAAATGTCGCTCGCCCACTCCATTTGGTTGCATTTCAACTGTCAAACCATGAACAGTGACTTTAACGGTCACTCTCCGGTCGACCTGTGTGATTTCTCCCTGGGTAGCGCAACACCCTTCGTACTATAGTGGACCCTATGACACTTCCTTGCTTCGCACAATCCTCCAATCGTGTAGCTCCCCAACCTGAACAGTGCAGTTTATAGTCCTGCACCTCCTTTCAGCTGCCTAGAGCACTGAGACTGCTACCTTCATCTAGTCACATGATTGGACCACCAGTGTATGGCTTCAAGCGATTTCCATTCACCTTTCCTACGAAGGGATCTCCATTCAATTTGACCAAATGTACTGCTCTTTCGTCAGTAATCTCCTTAATGACATAAAGCCCTAACCAATGTATCCTGATCTTCCCAGGAAATTTATCAAACTTAATATCATATAACAAAACCAGGTCATTTACCTTAAAGGTGTGCAACTTAATGTGTCGATCATGTCATGCCTTTTCGCGTTGCTTTTGGACCTGTTGGTGAAATCTAGTTAGAAATATCTCTTCCTCAAGTTCATCCAACTGTGCTAGTCTTTCCTCTAGGGCCCCGTGATCAGCCATACTTGTGAGCGCTGCTATACGCAGACTAGGCACAATATATTCCATAGGCATTACCACTTCAACACCATAGACAAGCCCAAACGGGGTTTTTCTAGTCAACTTCTTGAATGTTGTTCGATAAGCCCATAGTACTGTAGGTATGCATTGGTCCCAATCACTTCCCTGAGCATTTCAAACCTTGGTCACTGTGTTTTTGAGCACTTTATTGAATTCGTCCACTATCCCGTTAGCTTGCGGGTGATATGGTGTGCTCTTCTAGTGGTATACCTGAAATTCCTTCATTTGCGTGCTAATCGTCTCATTCAGAAAGTGCGTACTGCGATCACTCATCAAGATCTTTGAATAGCCAAATTTCATTAGTACATGTTCAAAGAGGAACTTCGCGGCAGTCGCGCCTATGCAATACTTCACAGGTTGTGCCTCTACCCAACGATTCAAATACTCTATCACGGTGATAATGTACCTTGCTCTCGTCTTTCCTTGGCACTGAATGGATCCCACAAAATCTATTCCCCATTTATCAAAGGGTTGCAATAGCATCTGTGGATTCAAAGACATATCATCCCTCTGTGATGCCCTTCTAGTCCTTTGACATACATCGCATGCCTTGCAATATGCTTTTGAGTCTTGATGGAGGGTTGGCCACTACAACCCTGCATGTGGAATCTTTTGCGTTGATCTGAAATCACCCTATGAGTGATCTCAGTTAAAGAATTATAGAATGAAGGTATTACAAACTCAAGTGCTGGTGTATGTCGATGTTATCTTAGGCAATGGATCGATCAGATTGCAAAATACACAAACACTGGAAATATGGAAAACAATAGAGAAACATAGTAATAAAATATAAGAACACAACAATTAATAAGGAGTTCACCCTATCCTCCAGGGCTACGTCTCCGGTCCAGCTTTCAGTGGTGGCCTTCTTTTATTATGTCTTTAAAGTAGAGAATTACAATGAGGAGCTCAATATGAGTCTCCTAAAACAGAATTTTCTTGGCAAGGTGGTTCTTGGATTCCCCAAGCCACTAGAGTACACAGACTCTTTTCCTTACCAGCTCTTGACCTCTCTGGTCTTTAATGGGAGGAGCCCAATATGGTGCTTAGTCCTAACAGATCCTCTCAGGGATTGCTCGATGCTACCTTATGCTTCAGGTCATCTCGACTCTCTGTCTTTCTGCTCTTTGCTTCACTGTCTCTTCGCTTCTCTGTCTTCGTCTTCTTTTCTCTGGTTCTTCCTCTCGGTGTCCTCTCTCCGTGTTTTATGTTCTCTATTCATGGCTTTAAGGCCAATCGATCTCGTGACTGTTCGCTTCCTCTTCTTCCTCTGTCAGGTCGCCTGCTACTGCTCGCTTGGATTTCCCTGTCTTGGCATCATCATCAATGGCTCACAGCGAGTGGCCACTTGTCCTCCTTCGAACTGTGCTAGCTCTCCTTCGTTGATTCAGTTTTCCCATTACACTATGGAATGAGTCATCCGCCAACTCGAAGGTCAAATCGGATGTCAAAATTCTTTCTGTCACACCTTAATATCCTATTATATCTAGTTCCTCCATCGGGCACAATCTCCACCGTTAGATCTGGAGCCCCAGATCCAACGTCATTCACTCATTTCTTGCAGTTGACTTGCTCGACCATTAGTGTGCGATGAGCGGAGGTTTTCTCTCTCCTCTGCTTGCCACACGTTGGGTGTTGAATGGAATCACTAGGTCTCAGCCAAATCTTCTTACCGCCCAAGGGTGCCCCCGATATACTGTCGGTTTCAGAGTGCGGGTCCCGCCTTTAGCTTTTAGCGCTTTCCCCACGGTTTTCCCGGCTATCATGCAATTGAGCACTTCAGGGCTTTCCTTGTTGAGGGGTTTTGCCCAACGATGCATCAGAAACAACCTCCTTTTCCAGATCTGGGCTTCCCAAGTGCCAATTTCGCCTCCTGCACAGTCTCCATGGGCCTCAGTCAGTGCACTTTAACCGAGGTCCCCGTCGTTCCACGCTAGCTACCAACTACCACTGTTCAGAGGTTTTTTTGATCACTCTATGCTCTTGAATTCGAAGTTTGTCCTGATCTGATACAATCATGGTGCCGTGAAGAATCTTCATGGATCCAATTTGGATCACGACCTTCCCACTGAAAAAGCTTTTGGATCACCAAAAGTTGGTTTTCAAGCATCGGCTAAGTGAGGGTACAATTTTCTCACTTGTCCAATCTTGATCCACTTTGCATGATCCAGGTGAATGTTGGTGGCCACCTACCTATCCCATTTGGACCCCCACAACTGTCTCTTTCAGTTTTTCATTTTCCGTAATTGTAGCACAATTTACTATTTTTAGCATTTTTTTCGGGTCCTAAACTTCTGGAGCTGTTTTGAGGCCCTAAACGGCGTTTTTTGGGAAATCTGAGGGAAACATCGGTCCACCAATTTACCCAAAACGGGGCCCACAATTTGGCGTTTCATCTTCTAGGGTTAGGTTTTGGAATTTGAAGGGTTTTCCATTGTTTCTCAACAATAAATAGGCCTTCGAGCCTCATTGTAACACAGTTCAGAACAGTTCAGAGGCATGTAGCGACCACATATCTTCTCAGAGATAAGCTACCATCGCCCTAGCTGGTTTATTTCCATTTTTGGTTGTAAGCATATTTCAATATTTTCCATTAATGAAATGAAGTATTATTTCCACTGCATCTCTTTATTTATGGTTATCACATCTCTGTATCTATGGTTATCTCTGTAATCTATTGCATTCCTGTTTAAATCCGGATCATTGCACTGCTTAGCTTTGAACCCTTAAGTCCAATTCTGAGGTACTCAACATCTCCCCTACGTGTCATCCTCACCTTCCTGTCTAAAACTCTACCTTCCTGCAATTCATTAAGATATTCAGGTAGCAGGTCATCAATAGAAGGCAATTGACTCTGCTCTTCTGGGTCCTCAATCATTGAAGGTTCATACAATCTCAAGCAATCTGCATTTACGACTAAGTAGATGTGCATGTAAGCTGGTAGATCAAGGAGAAAAGCATTCTCACCAATATTCTCAAGTATTTTGAATGGTCCATACCTGATAGGCTTTAGCTTTTACCTTCGCCTTGCATCATGTCCTTGTTGATGTACAAAAATACTTTGTCACCAACTTGGAAACTATGCTCCATATGATACTTGTCATCCCTTGCCTTATATTTGGCTTGGCTCTTTTCCCGCTGTTCCTGTACTACCTGGTGGATCTCATGGAATTGTTCAATGAACCTATTTGGCCTGTCCACATCACTATGTCCCTCAACTACAGTATCTTTACCAAAGACAAAATCCAAAGGAGACCTTGGTGTGAAACCAAAATAGGTCTCAAAGGGAGATCTTTGTGTAGAAGAATGTTTTGCTTTGTTGCAAGCATGCTACACATAACACAAATGTTCATCCCAAAGCTTAGGATGTTTGCTGCAATATCATCTGAGTAACTGGATCACTGTCATGTTAACTACTTCTGTCTTGCCATCAATTTGTGGATGAAAAGTTGTGCTTTTCTTCAATTTGGTGTCCATCAGTTCCCACAGACTTTACAAAAACTTCCCCACAAATCGGGTGTCTCGATCAAATACAATGGAAGTGGGTAATCCAAAAAGAACCCATACATGTTCAAAGAATAGTTTTATAGTTTGTTCGGTTGTAATCTGTTTGTTACAAGGTATCAAAATACACATTTTGTTGAACCTATCGACAACAACATACAGATAATCATGACCTTTCCTAGATTTAGGCAGTCCCCCAACAAAATCCATGGGAACACTTTCCCAAGGGTGAGAAGGTACTGGTAATGGAGTGTGCAAACCTAGTTTTTTATTGCTGGGATTGCTTTTAGCACACATAGTACACCCTCTTACATATCTAGAAATTGTCTCATTCATTTTTGGCCAATAACAAAATCTTTGCATCTGTGCAACTGGTTTACTTACCCCAAAGTGACATGATATCAGAGAAGTGTGTGCTTCCCTAATTATCTTTACTCTCTTAGTTTGTGGAATGCAGAGTTTCCTACAATGGTACAAGAGTTGGTCCTTCACATGATGATCCAATTCTTCAACCTGTTTGCCTTGACTCAAAGTTGCATATACATCTTTAAAGTCTATATCTTGAGCATATTATTCAATGTAGCTTTCATGTAGCACAGAATTATGCTTAAGTATAGTAGATGCATTTATAATTGGTCTAGATAACATGTCTGCAACTTTATTATGTATGCTCTTTTTATATCTGATGACTAAATGAAACTGTTGTAGAAAACCCATCCATCTGTAGTGCCTTGATTGCTGCAGCTTAGCTTGGGAGTGTAGATATTGAAGTGGTTGATGATCAGTATGTATTACTGTCTCTTTTCCCATTAAGTAATGTTTCCACTTTTTCACACTCTGAACTAATGCATACAATTCTTTGTCATATGTAGGATAGTTAACTACTACAGGATTAAAAGTGTCAGAATGATAACATATGGGTTTACCGTGTTGTGTCAACAGTTCTCCCATGGCATAGTCACTCGCATATGTTTGGATCTCAAATGGTCTTTGAAGATCTGGCAGTGCTAGTACAAGTGTTGTACTAATCTTTTCTTTCAAGGTGTCGAAGGCTTTCTAATGTTTGCCTCCCCATTGAAAAACCTTGTTCAATCCTGTTAAAGCATGTAAGGGCGCTGCAATTGAGGAAAAGTTAGAAATGAACTTCCTCCAATACTGTGCTACCCCTAAGAAGCTTCTTACTTCTGTAGCAGACATGGGTTTAGTCCAGTTTATAATCACTGCCACCTTAGAGGGATCTATTTTCAATTCACCACCCCCTACCATATGACCCAAATAATTTAGAGATGTTTTGCCAAATTCACATTTTAAGAGTTTAACATGAAGTTTTTCTCTTTTCAAAACATCTAATGTTTGCTTAACATGCTTTAAGTGTTATTCCCATTTTTTGCTAAAAATCAGAATATCATCCAGATACACAATAACAAAATCATCAAGAAAAGGTCTGAGTACATCATTCATTAATCTCTTGAAAGTAGCAGGAGAATTAGTTAAGCCAAAAGGCATAACCAACCACCCATACAATCCCTGCTTTGTTTTGAAAGCAGTCTTCCATGCATCTTGTTCTACAACTTTGACCTGATGGTATCCACTATGCAAGTCTAGCTTAGTGAAATAAATAGCTTCTTTCAATTGATCTAAAAGATCATCTATGCGAGGAAGGGGATAACGATTTTTTATTGTTATCTTATTGAGTGCTCGATAATCAATGCACATTATCCACAAGCCAACTTTCTTTCTCACCAAAACGATTGGTGACCCACATGGTGATGTGTTAGGCCTGATGAACCCCTTCTCGAGCAACTCTTGCACCTGCTTCTTGATTTCAGCATTCTCTAAAGCAGACAACATGTACATTCCAATATTAGGAAATGGAGCATCTTGCTGCAAAATAATATCATGTACTATTTCCTTTTTGGGTGGTAGACCTTTAGGTTCTTGAAACAAGATATCATACTCTGAAACAACCTTTTTCTAAATCAACTTGTTGTTTAGCATTACAACCCTCAAATACATTGGCTTTATCAGGTTTCTTTTCCTTTACAACCATCAGTAAGAATTGTTTGCATGAATTTATCATTCTTTTCATCTGCCCTGAGTTTATGAGAGTATAATTATTCTTGAGCTTCTGAGCTCTTACAAAGTATTTCGATTCCATCTTTAACAAGTAGATACTTGTTCTTAGCTCTATATAAAATAGCTTTTCTATCATACAAGTAAGGACTTCCTAAAACAATTCCACATCTATCCAAAGGAATTATGTCTAACTCAACCTCATCTACAAATGCTGACCCAAAAGAAAACTTGAGTTTGCACTGTCTAGTCACTTGTAGTTGTGCTTTATCATTCAACCATCCTAATGGGTATGGTTTCTTGTGAGGTGTAGTTGCTAATCCCCATTT